>JAUUEB010472231.1:0-11547 GCA_032362205.1 Clione limacina | reverse complement strand
TCGCTACCATTTAACAGTGTGCAGGTTTTGCTACCATTTAACAGTGTGCAGGTTTCGCTACCATTTAACAGTGTGCAGCTTTCGCTACCATTTAACAGTGTGCAGGTTTAGCTACCATTTAACAGTGTGCAGGTTTTGCTACCATTTAACAGTGTGCAGGTTTCACTACCATTTAACAGTGTGCAGGTTTTGCTACCATTTAACAGTGTGCAGGTTTCGCTACCATTTAACAGTGTGCAGGTTTCGCTACCATTTAACAGTGTGCATGTTTCGCTACCATTTAACAGTGTGCATGTTTCGCTACCATTTAACAGTGTGCAGGTTTCACTACCATTTAACAGTGTGTAGGTTTCGCTACCATTTAACAGTGTGCAGTAGACTCCAGGAATATAAAAGTCGGTTTTTAGTAAAATTTCAGAAATAGTGAACAAAATATAAAGTCCTTTTTTCCCCTTATATAATATTACTAGAGGCAGGTTGGCCGAGTAGTCTAGGCAGTTAGACTTCAGAGTGAAATTTGATTTTTAATGATTTGATTTGAATGTGTAAAGCTATCCTGATATGTGGTTGGTGCAAACCACTTATGCAAACAGATTTCATTATCAGTCCTTGCATGTCTACAATGCTTGATAGGCAGGATAATGTACCTAGTCCTATCGGAGAGGGATGATAAAAACGTAGGTCCTGTCCTAGACGCACTCTAAAGATCCCCTGGTGGTTTCTCAAAGTACCATCCGGGCAAAATTCAAAAAATGTCCTACCAAAAACTGTCACACTCAGACAGTCTAAATAAAAAGAGCACTTCTGAAGAGGGATAGCAGCCGCCCTCTGGGCGAAGGGAAGCACCAAAGTGTTAACGCAAAACATGTGTTAAGAAAAGCATGTGTTGGGCAAAAAGTGAATGATCGAAGAAGAAGAATAGTAGGCAAAAAGTGAATGATTGAAGAAGAAGAATAGTATTACTAATTTGAAAGCCAGAATAACAAAATAAAATCCCAAGGATTCCAGAAATAACGAAATAATTAGAAGTCAAGTTCAATCGATAACGTCGGAAAACAAATCTCAGTAAGCATAGAGAACAAATTACTGTGGTCTAGAAATTAAAAGAAACACCTCTCAAAACCAACTCTGATCCCATTTTACAAGGGACAAGCCACTTAATAATGTGTTGTAAAATGGTTAGTTACATGGTATTGTCCTCTGATTAGAGGTCGTGTAGACAGAACCTTAAAAAATCACTTTTTCGGAAATAACGAAAAAATCATTCGGCCGGTCGACTTCGTTAAAACTGGAGTCTACTGTATCAATATATGACACATTGACTGTCTCCTTCTTTGTTTGACTGTGACAGTAGTCTCCATGATGTTCCATTTATTCCTGACACGACAAGGGGGAAGTTCAGTCATATGTACAAACTTGTGGTATAAAACATCAAAGAATACCTCACATTCCTCCTCTGATTTAGAGGTCTCAATCTTCAGTAAGGCGTGAAGTGTGTCCAAAGACTGACGACCAACAAATGTATCTGTGTAAGAAAGTATATAAATACAATAGAAAGATTTTGTTTTCAATTAAAGACATTTTTTCAAAAAAATCAATAAAGTAGAACAAAACATGCAAACTAAATAACAAATAGAATGCACAGGATATCATGAGTTTTTCTTTTTCCTATGACTTGTAATATTAACAGATAGAAAGCTAACAAAATAATTATTTTACAACACCCTAGAAAAAATATAAAAAAATTTTGTTTTACACAGACAGACATAATAATAGCAACTATGGCACCATTTGTATAGCTATTCCAAGGCTTTGCCGCCAATGCACTTTAAAATATATTTTTACACACACAGAACCATTAAATGGTCCAAATATGCTGACTTTGGGCGTAGTGATTTGCATAAAATAAAGTAGGAACTCCCCATCCCAAAATTATGACAAACTTGTTTCTTCTCAGCTTCCAGGGAAGTATACAAAGGAACTGCCTGTTAAGCCTCACCTTAGCAATGTTAGTAAGATATTCACTGCATATAGTCAGTTACGAATTAACACCTGCGTAGAGTGAGAACATGTTTGTACAGACGCCAGGCCCTGGGACGTGTTCCAACTAAGGAAATCTCACTCTTAGTCTAGCAGTCTTCAACTCGCCACACTCAAATACCCTATGCCATTATTTAGAAAAATGATTAATTCATCACTGCAATGCACTCTTGAAAAATTTAGTTCAACTCAATCAAGAGAAATGAAAAAATAAAGTTGATGGCTCTTTTGTGTAGCTTTCTTCTTATCCTGAATATACGCAAAAAAATAAAAGTCAACATATTTGAAAATGAAAAGATGAGAGAACTGCATACCTATTGTAGCTTTGTGTGAGGCAAGGTCTGTCTTTAACGAGTTAACTTTCTGATACTCAGTGCCCACATATTGTTTCAAGTCTTCAATACGCGGCTGTAATGACAGATTGTACTCTGCCAGGCTTTTGTTAGTGGCTACCAAGTTGTCATGTTCTTGTTGTATACTTTTAACCTGAAAAGTAGAACGTTAGGATAATGAAAGCACTACTAATGTTATAGATATCTATGGAAAGAATCAAGATGTATGAAATAAGAATCCACTTCTTCGATACATGATGAAATATCAATTTCAATATGAGACATCAACCAGTGGGAATATGTTTCAGTCTGAATAACAGTAAACAAACAATTAGCAGTGTGCCAAAATACAACAGTCATTTAACCTATACCCTTCCAACAGGTGAGGGGACAGGAGGGAGAATCCTTTAATTAACAAGTTTTCCAGTGAGGATGACTCAAAGTTTGTTTAATTGTTTGCCCGCTTTCAACTTGGACGAGCGCAAATCAAGATGACTGATTTTGCGATAGCCACTGCTTTACACTTACTATCATGTTTTGACATTTTGGTGCGTCCACTTCACCAAGAGAGTGGCAGCTATCTGACTTCAGAAGGTACTCAGATATTCATACTGCCAGAGTTACAGTTGACAACGTATGACTCAAGTAATATTTAAGTTTATTTCACGGAAATCAGAATCAATATTCTATCAGAATTTCCACAGGAATCTCTATTGACTAAGGCCTGGAGTCTTTAGGTGCATGATTATGATAAGATTTGCATTGACCAAAATAAATTTTTTCAGTATCGATGAATTAGTTATCTTCTGACTTACATCTTATCTTATATTTTAACTGTAACATTTTGCAAGGGATTTATTTCCCTGAATTGCACGATTGCTCGAAAACTATCGAAAAAATGCCAAACAGTATCTAATTGCTACTTTAAACTGAATATAACGCCCACCATAAATAATTGACATATTAAACAGATTCAAAGCTGACAAACCTGTGTGAGGTCATCAACGAGGCCTTGTAGCTTGGAGTCGTCATCCAGCATACTCTGAAGTTCATCCTTGTCTAAGTGCTGTAACAGAGCCACAGCAGCAGTCTCATTCATATGTGATGAGATGCCGCCTGAGCTTGGCCTTGCTGAGGATGTGGTTGATGCATGTGAAGGACTCTGAGCGCTGGAATATGGTGTGCTGTAGCTGTTTTGGGCACTGCCCCCATAGTTGCTGGGGTTGTAGTTCTGATACATATCGTTGGGTGTGACTGGAACTGTACTAGCTCTGGTAACATAAACAACAACAAATACAGATCAAATTTGGAAAAAACTCTGAATTCCTTGACACTCCTTTTCTAGGTTTGTATGTTCATCAGCTTAAAGTTCAAACAAAGCCAAATTTAGTCATTTATGTTAACTTTTTTCTGTATATGTCAAAGCCCCTACATGGCAAAGTCTAGGTGCGTTTTATCAATGCATTCTTCAAAATGACTGCACTGTTGAGTTTTCAGACACTGCCACTTTGTTTGTTACAGACGTCTTTGATGTGGAGTTATTACACAATCGTAGTTGAAAAATAATTAAAACTATCCCTAGAGAAAACAATTTGTGATATTTCTACCTTAACAATAACAAACTTCTTCTTCCTCGTAATCAGTTCACTCAAGACTCGAGTAGGTACACTGATACTGGCATTAAAAGACAACTTGGTTACGCTCGACTTCCAATTAAGAGTACCTACAAAATAAGAGTACCTGTCGGAAAAAAGTCAATATTTGAATAAGAGTACCTGTGCCAAATAAGAGTCCCTGTCAGAAAATTCAAAGATTACAGGTGTTAAATCCGAAAAAAATTAAACTTAAAATACTATTACTATAATCAAGTTAATGCCCTTTTTTTAAACCGTATCTACTTCTAATGGTCAAATAAAAAGATTGTTTACCCATATTTTTAGTAGGTATAAAAACGCCTCTTGCTGAGCTGGCGAATTCCAGATATGAAACGGAAAAGTCTGATTTTTCTATGTTTTCTAACAGCTTTTATTTCTAAATGAAGCACTAAACCTAAACAAGTCTGATATTATTTTAAACAGCAAGTTTTCTGCTTTTAAATGATGCTTTCTTTGTTTTTGTGCATTAGGTGTGCTATCTTTTACGATTTTTAAAACTTGTTGGTATTTCTCTGTTTTGATCTGATGTCTGTCTCTGCCGCACGCTGATATGATAAGTGCGCATGTACCCCCTTTCACTAAATGTCTTTGGGCATGGGTACACGCAAAAGTGTAATTTCGGAAATGGGTTAGAATGAAATAAAGCACTCTGGCGAACATTTTCGTGCATAAAACCATTAAATATGAACGCGTCGGTTGAGATCATGGGACAAAACATAACGGCGCCCTCCTCTGTCGAACAGAATCACGACCCATTTGACAGAAATCATAAATATTTTTGTGGAACAACATACATCAATCGAAAGGTTATTAAATTGTCTATCGATTCGCGGAATTAGTTTTTGTAAATACAACAGACAGCTGTGAGGAGGGTGTGTATGTTATTGTTTTGATTGGGTCATTATTTAGGCCAAGGTTTGTTACGGCATCAGTTTGTCCAAGTTTTCCAGCTGATTGGTTGCCTTGCAAAAAAGTATCAAGATTTCTTTACTGTGAAACTGCTTCAAACTCAGAATTTTTTACCTCAAATTACTTTCTCATAACATCAAAAACTGAATAATCATACCTGGTCCATATAATCGTAATTCGAATGGAAATCATGTGCCGAAATAACAGCCGTACCGGTACGCTTATTTGGAAGTCGAGAGTAGTAGCAACCATCTGTTATCCTGCCATCTACTGTGTAAATCGAAGCTTGAGTAGTAATTTTGTACACAAGCCAAATTAATAAAACTGTATTTGACCTTCAGCACTTTTAATATCTACAAATGAGAAAGACTCAGAAAATGTAAATATTTCTACATTTGATATGATTGGCAAACTGGACAAGCACAGAAAAACGTGCCATACTCTACTATGAAGTGATGTTTATTTATATTTGGATTAGAGTAAGATAGGCTCCAGTATTCTGAATAGTCCACCATAACTTATGGAGTTCTTGTACAATCTTTCCAACATAGATTCTCATAAGACAAAACAAGTTACTTATAACAATTTGAAACAAAACATTTAGGCGTTAGATATCGTTTTGACAGATTTGTTTTCACACCATTTGTTGAGTTTATAGTGGAGCCCTGAGAAAGTGTGTTTACGTCTGTTGCTCTGAAAAAAGAGACTGGGAACTTAACAGCAGTAAATTTAATTCCAAGCTCAAATGGTCAAAGTTTATGAGAATATTATAGTATCGAAAACTGAGATGGCTATCTATTCTTGAGATTTCCAGATAACTAGGAGGTTTAATCACTGTGCAAAGTCACCTGTGTTAGAGTGTATCAAAGAGAACAATGCACAATAGATAAGAATATAAAAGGACTTACTGACAGTGTTGAATTGGTCCTCTAGGCCCATTTCCGGCCCATGAAATTCCAAAAACAATGACTGTGCCACTGTCATATCATATCCACTGAATCTGTTGAAAGCATCTATTGCAACATCGTCAAGGAATTCTGAAACAAAAAATAATGCAAAGACTAATTTCTTCACAACATATTTTTCTATAGTTATTATTTCTAGCAAATAACACAACTTAATTTGCCAGTTTTTGTGTAAAACGATACAAATACATAATGACATTGACATTCTTTAGATTTACCAAATTAGACTTTAGGGTAACCCAGATGAGAAATGAGAAAAGCACATTTGAAATTCCATGGACTGCTTGTAGATTATCTAGTGCCAAACCTATTCTGTCTCCTGAGGACACATTACTGAATACAATGATGGCCACTGCACTGAATGACATCACAATCTGCTTCCATCTTTCTCTGACAACATCACATACATTATTTCATTCGCAAATGTGATGTTGCAAATTGTTTAAAACTGACAGTCTGACTCTCTTTCTTATCGCTTCCAACTTGCCTTAAAAACGGTTGCCAATAGGCCTTAGAAACGAGAAAATTCTGGTGTCAAAGTCAGGAGCGTACAAAGTGAGTCTTCAGCTTGGTTCCATAAAGATTCTTTACTTTTAGAATGTCAAAATATTCATCAATTTCATCTTAAAAACATGACAGTAATAAGTCTGACATCTGAAGTATAATGACTACCCTTGTCATTTATAGCAAAGGGTTGAAAAAAGAAAAGGTTACCAAGCTTGGCCATAGGGATACCACACTGTAATACTTGTACCACAGTATCAACTGCCTCTTGAACTGAGTTGAAATGACACACTGCTGAGATAGTCTGTGGAAATCATAGGTTGGTAATTGATAATTATTTAGTAACAAAGGGTGACTACTGGCGGTAGTAAATATAAACACTGAAAATTATTTAGTGAAATATTTTATATTAGGGAAGGAGTGTGCTGATGACAGCTAGGTGAGTTACACTTTGGCAGGTATTCCCTAGAATAGAATGCCTATATTTGTAAACCCAGACACTGGGATAGGGCAGTCTGGAAGCATTATCACATGTTCTTAGGATTAACCTGGTAAGTTCAGGTATGTATATAAATCCAATCCGATCGATGGACTCCAAAAGCTCCTGATGAGCTGCGACAAAAACTTGATGGTGAATGTTCAATTTTAGTTCTATTTGTTCATATGTGTCTTAACCATTCCCATACTTCGTGACCCAAAAAAGGAACAAAAACCCTTCAATCAATGAAATTGAATTCACAATATCAAGGAGTCTTAGATGAGACATTTGAAATACTGAACTATACAATGCATTGATTCACCTGGAAGAAGTATTACATGGACTTAGGATTAACCTGGTGAGTCCAGGCCCTATGCCTGACTGACCCTGAATATTGTAAAACTACACATACTCACTTTATATCAATAAAATGACAATTTAACAAAATTAATTTTTCAATAATATCAAAACAAGAGAAAGAAAATAAACATAGTAATTACTTCTTCCTTGAATAACAACTCTTATTTTAGTGATTCTGAGTGGGTCCTGTTCAGATTACAGAAAAGAAGTAGATCGGTTCAGTTTCTTTTCTTGCCAGCTGTTCTTAGATAAACTATACCCTCACATATCCCTTCTTGAGTCTCCACGGGGACACAATTAAGTGGTTATCTTATACTTATAAGGTACTACTCACTTTTTCAGGGATACCATACAGTTTGATTGTAGCTTTGGTGATGGTCCCCAGTGTGCCCTCAGAGCCAACAAATAAGTTTGTCAAATTATATCCAGCTGATGTTTTCCTGTAAATTAAAGTTAAGATTCCTGTGTCATGAATGATGATCAGCAAACAGAACTGTTTGAACCAGGCGGTGATTTTTCATATGTGAGTACCTCTAGTGGTATTCAAAGACCAAATTCAGTGTAATGACATGTGCCAATAAAACTGAGGTCAGGAAAAATTGTAGGGATCGTCTAAACTGACTTTACAAGTAAATCAGGGTTATAGCTTTACATGACAAATCATGCATGACCAAAAACATGTGATTCCACCTCCCGGGAAAATTAATAACAAGCTTTGTCTATACAGAATTCATACACTTTGGGTGACAAAATATGCCCAAAAAACAAGCTTATCAAAAGTCATATTTCAAAAATTAGTAAACAAAGCTCATACATTGGCCTGAGTCTGGTATAAACAGATTCATCTTTCTACCAACTTCCGTCCCTATGCTTGTCGATGCTATTGTATAGATGGTGCTATTGTATAGATGGTGCTATTGTACAGATGGTGTTATTGTATAGATGGTGCTATTGTATAGATGGTGTTATTGTTTAGATGGTGTTATTGTATAGATGATGTTATTGTATAGATGGTGTTATTGTTTAGATGATGCTATTGTTAAGATGATGTTATTGTATAGATGGTGTTATTGTATAGATGGTGTTATTGTTTAGATGATGTTATTGTTAAGATGATGTTATTGTATAGATGGTGTTATTGTATAGATGGTGTTATTGTTTAGATGATGCTATTGTATAGATGATGTTATTGTAAAGATGGTGTTATTGTATAGATGATGTTATTGTATAGATGGTGTTATTGTATAGATGATGTTATTGTATAGATGATGCTATTGTATAGATGATGTTATTGTAAAGATGGTGCTATTGTATAGAGTCTGGGTGTAGAGTCTTGAATTGAGAGGGCTCAATGAACTTGTGTATCATAGTGGGGGTTATTTGTGTTTTCACACAAACTAACTTTTAAGGAAGAAAACATATTATATTATATCCTGTGGTTAAGTGAATTACAATTAAACAGCTGAACATAATTAACTAAAAGTGATCACATTGAATATAACAAACAAATAAAATAAAAATTGTTATGTACTTTGTCCTTCTTCCTTTTCCTGCTGTGTCAATAACTCGACCATCTGGCAAGACAACTTCAAGGTTAAGCACATTTTCCCTCATCGTTCCATAGCGGACAGCATTGGTCCCTGATGCACTTGTGGCACACATACCACACACAGATGCATCTGCACCAGGGTCTAATAACAAAGTGAAAAGAAAGAATAACAATATCTACATCTTTTTAAATTTTCTCAAAGGGTAATTGCAGTTCTTAGTATTAGAAAATATATTTGCACAAACCTGCAGGCAATTCAACACCAAGATTTTGTGTTCTTTAATCATGCCGTTAACTTAATAGTAGAATATCAGCTTTTACTACAGTATAAAGATTCAGAATAAATAGCCTGATTCTTTTGCTTTTTGTCAACATTCACAGTGGAAAAAGACTGACTGTATAATTTTCCAAGATATGTGCGGGAATGAATTCCCAAGCAATATTTTGTTTTAAATCAGCATGAAGACTTAGAAAATAAAGAAAAGGGAAAACTTGAAAAAATGAAGTAGAATATATAAGAAGGAAACTAAAATATAAAAATTAAAAGAAAGTTTACATATAAAAAAGATAAATATTTAAAAAAAATAAAATCTTGAAAAATATATTAGTTATTACAACTTGATAACATAACCCTAAACAAAATATTAAAACTTTATCAAATCTTTAAAGAATTACAAATCTTTACAAAAAGTAAAGTAACAAATTTAATGGGGCTCAAGGAAATTTCAACATCTTCAGGAAGGAAAACTTGTGACAAATGTTGGCATTTCATTGAAGCCTGACTGTAGTAAAAACAGACATTTAATATGATATTGTGTTTATCAATGAAAAAAAATGAACTTAGATATAAACATATATAGGGGTGGCTGAAAGTCCCACACCCCTCTTGTCAATTATTTATAAATTGTTAAAATGATACCATATTTGGCACATTAAATAATTCATATCTCTTTTATACTTTACCGTTTGCAGAATCAAAATATCTTGATTATTAGGGGTGTGGCGTAACAAAACATAGAGGTTACTGTTGTCAGGTTTTTACAACGAAACAATGTAATATCTTGATTAGAATGAAAACAAATCATGTCATGTCCATGTTGAAGATCACTACACCCCTCTCGTCAATTCAGTATTAATTGTTGTATTAATTTGAATTTTGGCATACATGGCCAGTCATATCTCTTATAGTTGAACCCATTTACAGAACTTTATAAACTATTTTTTTTTAGGAACAGAACAATACACAAAGGGTACTATTACAAATTGCTATTGAAATTTGAGTTAAGAAAAGTTAACAGTACCCTCAATACTTTGTTGTGCCACACCCTTAATAATGCAGATATTTGATTTCTGTAAATGGTATAACAGAAATCACCTTTTATTTTTGCACAATATGGCATCAATTCAAATCATAAAGAATTGACAAGGGTTAGTAGGGACTTACGGCTAGTGGCGTTTAAGATATTACGTTATTTCATTGTAAAACCTGACAACCTCAGGGTACCTCTATATATCAATAGGCCAAGCCCTTAATAAACAAGATATTCTGATTCTGAAAACGGTTTAGTATAAATTAGATATTAACTATTAAATGTGCTAAATATGGTATCATTTCAACACTTAATAAAGAATTGGCAAGGGGTGCAGGAATTTTGGCCACCCCTAAACAAATAATGTTTTGCTGTTGAACAAATTAGGTTATTTCCATTGCACATTTTCTTGACATTCCAGAGAATCTCTCGATTGAGTACTTTGCAGATAAAATATATAATAGATAAACATGAATCAACATAATAATATTCAACGGCTGTTTTTAATTTTGATTCCATGAACACAGAATTTTGATAATTTTCTTGTTGTCATACCAGGATGTGTAGTTAAGCTTTAGGTGTAAACTGCCAAGTGGTTAAGGCATCCAACTCAGGAGCAGAAGGTTGGGAATAATACTTAAAGACTTTTAAAAAAGGGACTTTGGCAGTGGTTTTTTTTAGGGATCCATGCTAAGACTGGTCAGTCTGATGTCTGAAACTGGGTAGGATGTATGAGCAGTGCTACAACTTAATCCTATGTGTGGAAGCACATAAAACTGGCTGAGTAGCATCATCATTATATCTTTATCTGAAGGTTTTATTCTGGGCACACCCATTAAAACTACCAGTATTTAATAACATTTGAATTACCAATTGGAAAGAAGAGCCCAGTATCTCTGAGGTAACTGTTGAGGCCCAGCCGCATCACACCTGGCCTTACAGTACAGTCAAAATCTTCTGCGTTTAACTCTACAATCTCATCCATCTTGGTCACATTCAGGCAAACACCACCCTGTCGAAAAAATTGTGGTCATCAATCATCAATTAGGTTTCCTGAAAGGTTTTAATTCTCAAACCCTCAAAGTTGTCTTACCTCTTCATTTAAACAAAAGATAACAACAAAGATAGTACTGCTTCAACATCATCATCATCATATCCATGTTTATTTGTATGGGCCGGGATTAATCCTCTACAGAGGGTAGGGCCCGCTTGAAAAAACAATTTATTGTATTGCAATAATGATTTCAAAACATTTACAGTATGAGCATTCATAATTGCCTTTAAGCATTCTAGATGGAAGGTGTAACATGGAGAGTTAGGTATAAAAGCAACTTGAGTGAAGCAGCAAAGACATACTCTCGGGTATCAAATTACTGAGGCGCCTCGATAATTAAATCAGTAGGAAAATTGCAGGCCACCTCGCTTATTTGATACCCACCGCGCTT
>JAUUEB010472209.1:0-11549 GCA_032362205.1 Clione limacina | reverse complement strand
ATAGATACAGTGGCTGTTTATCTGTATTTTTGATTGAAAAAATGTGCCGACATAAACTTTGAGGGAGTTTATTTTGATTATTTCAATACCGACTAATGTTTTAAGGTACTTAGTTGGATTCGTCTTTTCATAAACTTTAATTTGAATACCAACAACTATATGTCTACTTGAGTTTTAAAGAAAATAGAATACTTTAGTCATTGGAGGTTCTTGACCTCGGTAAACGTCTCTTAGTGGTGCTTTGGCAATTGATGCCGTAAGATTGACCGGGCGATTTTCAACTTTTGGTGTACCTAAAACTTAAATCAAGATTCATAATCTCTGAGAAGCCAATGGTCACGAGACCTATAGCCAGAGCCAGGGCTAGTATAACATACGTCTTCAACAGAGTGTAATGAAAAAAAAAATAAAAACACTGTCAAAAAATCAGTGAGCGAGTGTCATTCTGTTGTCATTGTGTTGTTTGTCGTCGGCGACTTTTTATTTTTTTCCTTTATCTTTTCTTAGGACGGTCAACAATATAGCGTCGCGTCGAGCTGAAATGGCTTTGTAAGGTGCCGTGAAAAATCAAAGGTAAAATTACTTCCGTTAGATGAGAATATAGGAAACAATCGTAATTGCTTCATTAAATCAAAAATATTTGCATTTTTCAAAAAAAATAACCCACCCCATCTATGGTATATTTGTTATCCTATGTTTCAATTACAGCAAAATCCATCCACTTTAGAGGTTATCGTCACGCAAGAAATCAAGCAAAAATCAAGCAAGCAACCAAGCACACAATTCGGTGTATATTCTCATATATTTGCATAAATAAATATAAGCGTTAATTATGTTTAACCAAAAGAAATCCCGACACAATTTATTTACAATATGAAACAATAACTATCAAAAAAATGTAGTACGTCAAAGAGAAAGTTATGTCGGCAAGTTAAAGAAACTCCTCATCAATAGAACTTGCAGCTCTCATTTTCATTCTGAATGAAAAAGGTTCATAGTATTATAATGGTTTCAGGAATAATACGATTTTTGACATACTCTGAAATTCCATCATCTATACCAACAAAACAAGGTATTTAATGAAATCTCAAAATTAGTTGCTTCTAAGCAAAATGCTATTAATCCGTAACGCGTGTCTGATTATGGCATGGTGGAAAAGCTCTTCATCTTACCAATACATCTGCCTTGGTTGATAGTGATCATGTCATAAACAAGACACAAGGTACCTTATGTATGAACTGATAACCAATATTTATACAATTTCTAAAAGATAGCTATAATTCGGAATATATTATTCAAAAAGGTTGATATTTTGACACACATTCGACTAGACAAAATGAGTACTCGTAGAGAGTACAACCACGCACATAAGTAACAAAGAAAATATAGCAAACAACTCAGTGGTCATAACTCTGTAAGCATATTTTTCATAAAGTTGAGAAAAATATTCTTAGAAGGTCCCTAGAAGAGCCTTTGTGCAATATTTCAAAGTCTTACTCCGAACAATGCGTCTACTGCCAAAATAACGTACATGAAACTCATAACAAGGACATAACTCTATCAAAACTGTTTGCTTTCAAAACATTAGAATCCAGCTTTTAGGGACCCATGAATTAAGCACCGGTGCAAAAATTTCAGGTTGATATCTTTGACGATTGAACCATAACTCCTCTTTTTAAATTGATTATTCTGTTTTTGATAGTCACTAGAAGAGCCTCTTTACAAGAATTCCGATTCTTAACTCTGAATATGTGACCACAGCGTGTTTTTACCAATTTAACTAACAACATATAGCAAAAAAATAAATAAGGGCCATAACTTTCCAAAAATGAAAGAGACCCCAACAAAATAACACAAGTTATCGCGTAAATAGACGCACACACAGACAGGCACACAGACAAGAAGATAATATACCACTGGACAATATAATTGTGCGTTGAATAATTTTTCGTTGAAAAAACTATAATGATAACGAGACGCGTCCATCGCGAGCAAAAAGATGTCTGGCAAGATCCAGTGCGTCTATAACAATTGGAAGAAGCTAAGAAAAATATTGTTAAAGAAAGAAAAAAGGAATAATTTCCCTTTATTGCTGAAACTTTAAAAGAAGTACCATCTTGATGTTTTCTTATGTGAACTTTGAGCGTGTAACTGACGTTTTTGTCTCATAGTGTTTTGTATTTTGACTAATCTCAACAAGGTTTTATTTCAATGAAGTTCATCGGCCTTAACAGAAAGGGTTGTTTACAGGTTGCATTCAGGATTCAATAAATTCAGCTAGACGAGCCTTATTTTCACTAAAGACGTATTTTCACAAACACTCAGAAATCTTACCAAGTATTCAGTTAAAGCTATTTAATACGATGATCGTTCCAATATTGGGGTATTGTATTGAAGTGTGGGATTTAAGTAAAGTGGACGCAATTGAAAAGTTCCATTCATTATTTCTAAATTATGTATTAAGTGTTAAGTCGAGCACACCAACATGTTTTGTTTACGGAGAGTTGGATGTATTTCCATTGTATATTTACAGACAAATACGTGTGATTAAGCTCTGGTTAAAAAAAATAAGTCCTTTGACCCCTTCACAGTCTTATATGCGTAAAGTTTACAATGAACTAGTTAATCTAAATAAAGAAAATTATATGCTAAAAACATGGGTTTACTAAGTTTTTACAGTGACAACGGTCTTTTCAAACACTTAAAAGAGAAATTGTGTTTCGAGTTGTATTTAGACATAAACAATAGAGCCCTGAGAATAGCTTTATCCAGGATGAGACCCAGTTCGTATTTGTTTATGATTGAAAGAGCAAGGAGTAATTTCTAAATACCATGAACGTACGAGAACAAAGAAAGCTCGGCTTATTATGCTTTAAGGCTCAAAAGGAGTTCACAAGTGATTTAGCTTTACAATAGTGAGAGTTTCTTGGCTTGGATGACTTTAATTGAAAGTGATAAATGTGAGTAATTGAAAAGTTGGAGGGGGTAGAAAAAGGAGAGAAAATGTATGTATTTGGGATTGCTGAAATTGATTACGTGTGCTTTGTTATATGAACTATTTATTGTTATTGGCATATCGTGCTATGATAATTACAACTGGCAAAGATTATTGATATTTGGGAGTAAATAAGTGTTCAGTAGATTATATTTAAATTTGTTACCATGATGAACTATGAAACATCAATATGAAGTTACATCAATCATTGTAAGTCATGATGAAAAATCAATATAACGTAACATCTACCAGTATGTGGCATGATGAAACATCAATATCAACTAACATCTACCAGTATGTGTCATGATGAAACATCAATATAAACTAACATCTACCAGTATGTGGCATGATGAAGCATCAATTTAAAGTAACATCTACCAGTATATGCCATGATGAAACATCAATATAAACTAACATCTACCAGTATGTGTCATGATGAAACATCAATCTAAAGTAACATTTATCATTGTAATTCATGATTAAGCATCAATCTGAAGTAACATCTGCCATTGTAAGTCATGATAAAACATCATTATAAAGTAACATTTACCACTGTAAGTTATGATGAAACATCAATATAAAGTAACATCTACCAGTGCACGTCATGATGAAAAATCAATATAACGTAACATCTATCATTGTAATTCATGATGAAACATCAATATAAAGTAACATCTATCATTGTTAATCATCATGAAACATCAATCTAAAGTTACATCTATCATTGTACATCATGATAAAACATCAATATAAAGTAACATTTACCATTGTGATTCACGATGAAACATCAATCTAAAGTTACATCTATCATTGTAATTCACGATGAAACATCAATCTAAAGTTACATCTATCATTGTAATTAATGATGAAACAACAATCTTAAGTTACATCTACCATTGTAATTCATGATAAAACATCAATATAAAGTAACATTTTCCATTGTAAGTTATGATGAAACATCAATATAGAGTAACATCTACCATTGTAAGTCATGATGAAACATCAATATTAAGTAGCTTCTCCCAATAATTACATGTGCTAATGATAACCGACCTTTTATGAAAGAATGTGACCTTTTTCAATAACAACGCATGAGTAAATTTGGCAGATGTTGCTTACACAAGGCGTCAACGTTCTTCTTATCAGACAACTTAACTGGATGCAAGTAATCCTTTTGATCTGGCCGATACATCTTCCAATTGTTCAAACGAGCTTTTCCCCAAAGATTTTTTGCTTTCATATAGGTGATATATTTCTTATCTATTAAACCTAGGAGTGTTATGGGTACAGCGATTTCATTAAACACATTATATTTACCAAAATGGTTTAAGTAGAATATTGATTTCAAAGCCAAAGAACTTGGGATGTAGAACACATCACTCATACCATAAACACAGCTGTCATTGCTGCTTGTGTTATTCTGAAATTGTTCGAAGAATTCATTTATATTTGGCATTCTTTGTGTACGCGGTTTCTCTGCTTTCATTTTAAGGTCAGCTAAAGCAGGGTTTAAACATTTGCTGCCGTAATTTCCATTCCACCAGCCCCAACTAGTTCGTTTTGCACATTTGAAGACAACTTCAATATCTTTCCAAATGTGTTTTTTGTTATGTTTCTGAAATGCCCATGTATTTAATAATGAGTCATCTCCAACAACTAAATACCCAGAAATATTCATTGACATTTGCATCGCACGAACTACACACATATAGCCTAGATAACCATTGTTGATTGATGGTAATTCTATAAATGAAAAGTTCTTACTATACCTTGAAAATGACTGACTTGATTTACCACAGTATATCATTAACGGAAATAGATTTCTGTGCATGACCTCAAGGTATTTGATGTTTTCATAGTGAGGCGTATTAAAGACAACAATAAGTAAAATATCATGAAAGACCTTTGATTGTATAGAATTAATACTATTAAGACTGATATTTAACGTTAAATTATTGTTACAAACAGTTGAAGCTTGTGCAAGATGTGTAATAAAACTACCGGGCTTAACGGGCGTTGCTGTGAGTATGTTCGGAGGTTTTTGTTCTACAGGTGAAAAATAAACAATGCTGCCATTCTTGATAGTGAGGGCTCGCTTAACATCAATCCCTGAAAGAGAACCTGTACCATTCTTGTTAAACGAATGTGGCGAAGTTGGTAGAACACTCTGATCGGAAATTGTTTTTATTGGGATGCGCTTAGGTTCCAAGTACCCAGAGTCGACCAGATCAGTAAGCCAATGACGCGTGACTTCCACATCAAACTCACACCAAAATGTTGCTTCAGCCATATCCGCGCTGAGCTTTAAAACACACTGGAAAAACGTCATCTGACGTGAACACGTCCAGCTTGTTAAAAACCGCAGCAAACGTGTTGTCTCAAAATACATGTCTTTTTCGTCGACTGCATCTAACATGTAAGAATGGGCATTGCGTATCGAAAAGGCGTTTGAAGGAAAGAATCCAAGGCGCTCATCGATTTCCCAAAGCAAACGCTGAGCCCAGTATCCCCGCCATATATCGCACATTCTGAAGGTGGTAGTGGTTGGCAAAAAAAGAGCCCAAAATGCTTGGTAGTGAAACAAAGTGTTCTGAGAGTTGAACGGACTGAAGACGCCTTCTGGCATAGTCACAGCTGGTGCCGTCTGATCGAAAGACACAACAAGGGGTTCAATTGTTTTCTTTCTTGTTAAACGAAATATGGCATCCACATCCGGATCACCATTAACTAATCCTTGCTGTATGACTGGTGTCTTCCATTCATCACTTAACCTGAAAAGTGGATAATAATCTAGGGTTAAACATTTGAATGTAAATCACGTCAATCTGGAAAATGAGAAAGGCATATTTTCTCAAATTAGAATTCTAAAGGTGGTCATTACTGGAGTCAGCTGTATACGACAAAAATATTTGATATTGTGTAATACAAATTCTTTCCAAATATCTTATATGAATAAGTACACTTTACAAATTTTAAATATCTAAAGTAAAATACACAAATGGAAAGAAACGTTTTGAAACTTTTTATCCATTTTGTCTTATATTGAAAAAGTTTTTTTTCCGACCAGAAGAAAATATACCAAGTCATAATTCATTGAAAATGCTAAAAAAAAAAGGAACATAACAACTTTGTTACATTATATCACATTGCTAAGCATTGTTAATAGACTATATAGATTATAGAGCCTCCAATACCTAATTGAGTAGAATAATTGATTTCATGCATGCTACCACGTTTTGGTGCTTACACAATTAATCTTCATTGGAAAAACGGAAATAATTTGTTGAACACTTTAACAAAAATGAACGCAGTGTCTAACTTCCTTTTGTTTGAACGTTTGGCACCATATTTCTAATTGACGATTACAAAATCTTTCTTTACAAATGAACGAACAAAGTCTCTTTTGCTCAGCACGCTAGCGCCTTTTACTCATATTAATTAAGCTTTGTGATCTATTTATAGCGTCAGACATCATTTCTTAATGGAAGTTGTTATAAAGACGCTCACTAATTATATTAAGAAGTATGGATACACATGTTTTTAAAAGTTATCGTTACCTGTATGCTTTTTGTTCCCCTATGGCTCCCAAAGGGTAACCTCGAGGCCAGATGGTATGTTGTCCAAAATGTCTATATGGGTTAAAGAGCCTGGTGCCGGCATACATAAGTCCAGACTTTCTTTGTTCTAGGTGAAATCCTCGCAATTTGTCCAGAGGCCTGTTTGGATTCAGCATTTTCAAACAATTCATTTTTTGTTTGGAATTAAAAGTGTGATGTAGGCCCATCAAGAATTCAAAACAAGGGGTAATCTATTACATCTAGAAGAATACAACATAGCATCAGTAATGGTTAGTAAACAGTTTAGAAACTATATACTTTCTCTGGTGTAATATGTTTTTGATCCATACACTCATTTCTAACCTACAGCTATTCTCTATCCTTACAAAGTCGGATATATCCGGAAGCAGAGTATCATTGCCACATTTTTTCACCGCATTTTTTTGCATTATTTCACCGACAGAGTGAAGCGGCGACTATGTAGAATTATTGGTAAATTACTGTAAAGCATTTTTCAAACCCGTTCTCATAGACACAATCTTGCAAGACAATCACTTTTCTACTTTGATTGATATTGCTATGGTAAAAACAAAAACGTATGACAGGTTGAAGAAAGCAAGTCGAGCACGAAGGTATAACGGTTGATATTTTACTTATGGGTCACATGTTATATACACTTATGTTACTCTAAGGGTCCCGGACCATCCTTACACAATTTTTGGTTGCCCAGAAGCATCGTAAATTTCATTTTGTTCTAACATGAATTCATGGCAATGCCAAAAAGACCTAATTCATGAATTTCAACCATTAAGGCAGCATGACAGCTTTGGTCGGTACGAAACTCAAACATGTGGAAGAACTTACTTACCTTTGAAGTAACATCGCCTCAACAAAAAAAGACTTCCAAATACGCATTGGCAAAGCCTGGGGTGCCCTGAATGGACTGAGACCATTATGGATGTCAGACCTACCAGAATTTTTGAAGAGAGAGTTCTTCAAAGTTAAGTCCATCCTCCTTCATGGCACCGCATCCGGGACACTCACAAGACGCTTGGAAATAAAACTAGATGGTACATATACCCGCATGCTAAGAGCAGTTCTCGACATTTCTTGGGAGCATCACCCAACCAGACAACGCTGGTATGGAAAGCTGAACTAGTTAGTGGTATTCTGCTTTGGACCCCAAAACACAGTCGACTAGATGGTCCATGACATTAGATGCCACAACGAGGAGCTCGAGACGATCAAGGCATCAATGGAAGACGGAAAGGACTGGAGAAGAGGATTCAATTTGGTCCGGGCAACCCACCTGTCGTAGAAAAAATTTAGTAAAAACGATCTTCAACAATAATCACGAAAATTAAAGTATAAAAAGAAAATCACCTGTTATCATCATCAGTTTCATAGATGAATCTTGCTCCTCTCAATATGGCGTAAAGATAACCAATATTTTTCCTGGTATAGCTTCCATAAGGTAGTAGCTCCACTATTCCAAGCCCTAAGGCCTCCTGTGTTTCAACACCAAGATAAACACAATTTGGAAAGCTGAAAGAAAGGGATTAACAAATAGAATAAACAGTAACGATAGCAAAAATCTTCTGCAATACTTGATATCATTTCTTACTGAAAAATACTGTATTATTGAAAAAGATGAAACAATCAAAACATTTTTGGCTACCTTAATTCATTTATATTGAGTGGTTAACCTTTTCACGAAGCCTCAATTTTCCAAACCTATTCTCTCTGAACGCAGTACATTCAACATAAGATACCTATTATAGGAAGATATATAAAAAGCCAAATGAACGACATGACGCAACACTTACGTGTTATTTCCCCTATGTTTCCTGATTTTGTTATTTCTTTACCCCAAATAGCTAGTAAACAATTTAAATTTCAACACTCCTTGCTGCTTTTAAACTGACTTCTTTTATCTGACTGCTTTGTATTTCTAACTATTTCAAGTGAGATAAGAAGTTTTATGAATTTTGTTTTTGTTTTAAATAAATAACTTATTTCCAATTCTTGTACTAGAGACAAAATTCCAAACGGTCCAACCTTTTTAAAATTCAAAATATTGCTCAATTTACCAAGGTAACAAATCTAGAATAAATGTTGTACTCCTGGTTGAAAAGTACTCGCTCTGATGATCGTGGTTGTACTCTCTACCAGTACGCATGGTTTCTAGTTACTTATTGTACTTACCTCCAATTTCCTGGTGTTTTTTTATCCCCCACAACAACAACCTTCCATCCGGGTATCTGTGATAAGTATTTGATGTCATCAGTCGGTGGTGCTATTGATGTCACTACTATCCACTTATCATGTCTTTCAAGTCCACTGACGCTGTTTTAGAGACATTGTTGAAACATAAAATGCTTTAAATGATGTCTTTTCAACACATAATACAAAAAGTACATAGAAAAGTAAAAGAAACTCATGTTGTGAGTTGATGAATGAGCCAACAAAGGCTATTTCATCTTATCTGTAAAGTTATATGTTCAGAAAGCTTCCTTATTTAGGAACAAAATTTACACATTTAAATAAACTAAGATAGGTAATCATTGTTTTCAGGCGCATTGTCTAAAGAATATGAAAAAAATTGACGCATATTAAAACATTGCTTATTTCGCTGCATTGTAATTTGACAATGCATAA
Organism: Clione limacina; assembly: GCA_032362205.1. Classification (NCBI taxonomy): domain Eukaryota; kingdom Metazoa; phylum Mollusca; class Gastropoda; order Pteropoda; family Clionidae; genus Clione; species Clione limacina. The sequence continues at coordinate 2,339 of JAUUEB010472209.1, read as the reverse complement.
ATCACTGATGGACAGTTTGTTGACCGTTGATAGAGGCAAAGTGGGGTTTTAAAACTCAAAGTGATTACCCCACGCCCCACATGATCGGTAATCGATCTGCGTTTGAGACTTGTCAGTGCCTGAGAAAAAAAGTAAATAACTCATTGATCAACAAGTGCATCAGTAGAAGATATATTATAAGAATACACATTTTACGCTATCCTAGCCTCTCGAATTATGAACAAGTTAAGGGCCATTTTGTTAAAGCTTTGATATTATCTAAAGATAAATTATAACACAACAGCATGATTATGGTTCATAATTTAATTATTTTTTAAACCGTTTAACTAAACTATTTCTAAAATCGAACAAAGGGCTTGGCAAATCATTTTGAAATTATTTTGGAATGAGTTAAACACTTTAAGAGTTCCTGAAAACGTTATTTCCTGCTACTTTGGAATAAAGCAACTTATACAGCCACTGGAAGCGTCCAAATATTCTAAACAATTCCTCTGGAATAAATCGAGACTTCCAGGAACTTGTTGTGGAATGGGATTTCTGAACTTGTAATAAATGATAGAAGAATACATAACTGCTTTCATTTAGTGACTAGAGACAACAATAAAGTTGTCCTGTATGCTTATTATTGCTCTGGCTCGATGATTCCGTAATTTTCGCAATATTTCCGGTGTTAATGAGCATGTTTCTTAGTGCTCAAACTATAATTGACTTACTGCTACTCAGCTTGCAATATCTATTACACCCACTGAGTTTTGCAACAATCCTAGTCCACATCCTTTAGATAACTACCCTCAAATGTGTCGAAAGCAGATCAAACTTTTCATTTGAAATGTATTCGTTTGTAAAACCGCTAAAGAACACCAAGGGCTTTTTGAAGTAATCGGCCTATAAATCAGGTAGGTTGAGGTTTTGTCTTTTTCAATTTTATGTTCATTTATTTTAAGTCATTTTTCTAACATGATGACAGTCTTATTTTAGCATGACTACAGTTCGTAATCTTGTCAAAGAGTATAAAAAGGTCATCTAAGTAACAATATCATCCTTGGACTGAATGTACGTGTTATTTACTCTCATATAAGCAAAGGAAGGGGCTATAACTCACCTTTTCAAACTAGTCTTTTTCTTTAGTTCTGTGTTCACTGTCATATGGTACCATGTAACGAATAGTAGATAGGTAGACATGCTCACAAGCGAACACATGAAACATATCTTGTATCTCGTCATCCCAAGCATTTTGAAGAAACTGTAAATGTAGAAAACACTTTACAAATTACAAAAACAAAACTTTAAGAAAAGAACACCTATTAATTAATTGTAGTATATGATGTATTTATAAATATCCAAGCATCAACTTGTAATATATTATAATCATAATGATTAAAACGCAAGTCAGAGTTGTTATATCTTATGGTGTAACTTGTTGGCTTATGGCCTAATAAACTATTTGATTGATTTGATTTGACTTATAACCCATGATCCACACCAGACGTTGGTAACATACTTTTGGGGAAATTTGATATTGATTTTTTTAAACTTCAAGATCTTTAGGTAGCAAAACAACTTAACAGACCATTCAAACTCTTAGCTAACATGAGATAATGCCACTTTACTATTGTCTTTTTTGGTGTAATACGGCTTTTGAGGTAGGCAAATGTAAACACTGATTTATCCGTTACCATTGCAGTTGACAAGAACCACTCAAACCATTTTTTAACCAGGTTTAATGATGGGCCACTTCAGGTCATAAGGTCAAACGTGTTTATATAATTTACAATTTTGATATCAGAAAAATAAATTTCCCCATGTATGATTTAAGATAAACGAGAAATGTTGTTGGATAATGTTCCTCCAGAATCCCTTACAATGCACCCTTGTCACGTGACCCTTGTGCAACTGATTATTTTTACCAGTTATTCTTTAAACGTAACAATGTCATTTGGAGCATTTCAAAAGTGACCATGGACATTCCCTTTCTCATTAAGAACCAAACTGAGTTTTTTAATATTGAAAATAGAAATAATATCATACAGATGATAACACAATACACCATTTTACATCACTATTCCCGTTGTATCAAATCCCCCCATGGAAAAATTCCTGTGGACGCACTTGCCTCTGTAGATATGTGGTTAAACGTTAAAGGTGATGTCTTCAGTTTCATATAGTTATTTACTTTGAATCATGACAATACTGCCGCTGCAAGGAAAAATACCGTAGGTCGTAAGTAGGTCAAATTTCATTTTTCGTCACTATGAGGACTATAAAAAAATAACGCACATTTCACTCTTGGTTTCATGTCTCTAAGTACATTTTTGGTGAAATTAGAAAATTTAGAAATT
>JAUUEB010472198.1:0-11550 GCA_032362205.1 Clione limacina | reverse complement strand
GATGTCATTATTTGATGTTTTTCTTTTTTTTACTGTTTTTTTCTCTTTCCTAAATTGTTTATGCTTTGAATTGGCCAAGAGCCTACAATAAACATTTGAACTTGAACTTTGATAATCTATATATGTGTTGAATGCGTTCACAGTTTTTATAATCTATTAAGGTGTTGAATGCGACCAATGAAGGGGACATCACTCTGAAACTAGGAAATGACGAGTCTTACACTGGACTTCAAGAGGAGACCAGACAAGAAATGCTTTTCTCCTTGATTCCAGCCGAAGGATTTGTACAAAATTGCTGATTTAAAAAGTTAGGCAGCAATGCGAGTATTGTCTTTATTTTTCAAAAGAAAACCCAACTTGGGTTGCATTGACTGGAAGTCTAGCTGTACTTACTGCTATTATTGCTCTTCCTTCTGTTTAGTAGTTTAGTTCTTTGCGCTGAAACTAAAGTTTCTTTTACCTGAACTATACTGTTTCATTTCTTATTATTACACATTTTTAAACGTTGCGTGGACAGAAATGTAAACACAATAAAGCCTTGTCCAATCCACTCAGTGAATGAAAGGTGCAGGGTTTATGATGTGTTTAACAGTAAGATGATTATTAGATCATTTTAAAACATTAAAAATGGTAACTGAATTTAAATGTCCAAATTGTATGATGATACCAACAACAAAAGTCCCTTATTTAGTTACATGAAGATCTTTATTGACATTTTTCAGAGTTTAACTTCATCATCAGAATCTGTAGAATACACACACAAATAAAACACATTAAATAATAGAACATTTACCTTTGAGAGTTTGTTAAAGCTCATCAAGAGATTTCGACAACCATCTATTTGTCTTCGTCAAGCTGAACTATTTGTCACATGAACAGATGATGACGATTGATCATGTAACAAAATAGTTTGGTAGATGAGGAGCAGACAGCGGTGTTCTGTGCCTCTGCAACTCCTCGTCTGAACCAGTCTGATTCTCGATGGAGGACTGAGACTGAGTTGCATCGATGCAGTGGTGGTTGTATTCAACATGATGTACGACTGGAAAAGAGGTTCAGTGATACTTACCTACTCTGGTCTTCAGCCTTCTTTCTGTTTCTCCGACATAGGAGGTAGGACAGTCCTTGCATTTGATTTTGTAAACAACACCTGTTTATTCTATTTTTTTAGCCTGTTTTTCTGGTGTACCAGCCGGCAGCAGATACTGTTGGCAGGCATCACATGAACCTGTATGCCTGCTATCCTGATATTGCTGGCCACTGCATCAGTAACAGGGCTGACGTATGTAAGTGTGATGCTCCCTTTAGGGCTGGCAGACGAAGGTGCATTATTTTGTGGGGGTGAGCCCCTGTAGCAGTATTCCAAGCACATTAAAATATAAGTCAGATGATATGCAATAAGTTACATGTTCATTGAATACTATAGCTTAGCTAGACAATAAAATAAAATTTATCCAGTTTTAAAACTTGACACACAGATATTTAGACTCTACCATTTGATGTTGAGTGCTCTACTATTATTATATTCCTCTTTAATGTCTATGTGAATTTAAATGCTGTGCAGAATTTGTGCTATAAAGAAGATGGTGCATTATATTGTACCAAACTTTCAATTTTGAGGGAATTCATGGTGATGCCATAGGGTCAGGTAGAATTATTTCCGATTACTTTGATAAAAATCTTAAAAGAAACTTACTTGATATATCTTGCTGTATCTTTATTCTGTGCATCTAAGCTTTAAGCATACAAACCCAAAAAGGAAAAATTCAAAACTTACAGAAGACAAAAGTAAAGTAAAAGGATTTTGAAATAGAAGACATAACAAATAAAAGCAACTAAAATCACAAAAAAATGTACCTTATCTTTGTTGAAGAGAAATTGAATAAGAAAGAGGACATGAGGATGTATATATTGAGAGACTGTTGAGGCCTCCTGGCCTATAATTGTCTCTTCAGTTGTGCATAACTTTTTAACTTGACCTACTGGGTAGTTTATATCTGTCAAGTGTTCCCTAATTTCTGTGCAGCTGCTCTGCTTGCTCCAGCCAAAAAAACATTATAAGTTTTGGACCGCATTCAGATGTGGTTACCAGCTTAACAATAATCAAATGGTTTCCTTACTAGCCATGTCAAAGGTAAAATGGCCCACAACTAACCATCCGCACATGTCATTTGTTGATTACATTCATGACGCTGTCCTTTACAAACATCATTGTGTTTTCATTTCCATTATTGTAGAAAAAATGCACAATTACCATCTGCCTAGCAATGGATAAATGCACAGAATTAAACTCACATTAACAACTATGTGACACAATCACTCAATGTGTGAGAGACATTTCAATTAAACAATGTCATCAAGTTATTTAAAATTTCTTTAATATGAAAAAAATTTGATCTGGTTTTTGTATTATCAAATCACTTAAACAGTTGAGATCAGAGTTTCTGGTGTATTTTGAAATTTTAAAAAAATGTCAGACTCCAAATCACCAACATTATATATTGCTTGTAAGTTTGGATACAATCCCCTCTCAGCTGTCAGTATTTTATATTTGCAAGATTTAAGGATTCAATACACTCTTTGTGTCATGTCTTCAAATGAATAAAGATTTAAGGTGCTCTGTGTTGTACTTTTTCTAGTTTTTTGTGAATGTTAAAAAATCTTGTCTTATAGAACAAGCTACTTTGGAGCAAGATATTTTAACCTTAAAAGGTGATGCTGTGAGAAGTAAAGTTTATATGAGTCATCATAATGAATTCTTGTCAAAACTTAAACAGGAGAAATTAAAAAAACATATTCTTATCGTCTGACTAGTTACGTTGATTTTTTACAATCAGTGTTTTCCAATAATTTCAAGTTTGTGCAATTTCAATTTATTCAAGGTTTTTTACAATATTACCGTAACATAAATCAGTAACCTGGTGCAGACTTGCCAACCTGTAAGCAATTGCGTAATTGTATACGCAATTTGATTTGAAATACGCAATTACGCGTCAGAATGCTAAAATACGCATTTTCCGAAGGTTTTGCATTTTACTTTGGTTAGATCGTGAGTCTGTTATTCGGCAATATCTTTGATTCTGTAATATCTTTGGTTCGATTTGAAAAGTAATTGGTAATATTATTTGTTCTTTTGACTCAACTTGAAAAGTAATCACGTTGGAGTCGACTTTGTACTCGATCATCATTTAAAACAATTGTTTTAATGCAAGTATCGTTCTTCAAAGGTAGTGTCACGCACAATTCGAGGTCAGTCTTCCGATGACAGTTGAATCAACTCGAAAATAAACAGGGGCCGTTAACTGATTTTGATTCAAAGAAGAGAGCAACAAAACAGATTTTTCTTGCTTCATATAAAACATCGTTCCCGTTTGTCAAGAATTGCACAAGCAGAAAAGACAATAAGCATTTTGCACATTGTATGTATTGCAATACAGACATTTATATTGGTGCATCGGGAGCTTGTTACATAAAAGATGTTGGAAGATACAGTAGAATCCCTCTATTAAGGCCACCCTTGGGACCAAAAAAAGTGGCCTTAACTGGCAGATGGCCTTCATAATGGCCGTAATAGAGGGAAAAAAATTACAGAGTTTAAGAAGGAAAAAGATCAGGGATTGTATTTTTGGCCTTAACTGGCGAATGGCTTTAATAGAGGTGGACGTAATAGAGGGATTCTACTGTATATTCTTCCTGGTACTGCTGAACGAGTCTTGCTAACTCTGGTCCAGAAAGCATCCATCTCCTTAATGCAGTCGGGTTTTGAGTGATTCCAACAACTCCACCAGCACTCTTGACCACCTTGTTCTCCTGTTCGTGATCCTGATCGATTGGGAGTGCCGACAATTTGTTTTGAGTTTTTGAAACAACCCAATTTCCTTTATTAATGAACTCATCTCTCATAGTATCTGGCAATGATTGAATATCTCTGATATGAACTGATGCCCATTTGGCGTAATTGGGATGGTCCATGACAAAAAGAGGGATGTGAGCTGTTCCAAAGTTTCGAGGTATAGAGGGAAGTCCTCTCTGTGAGCCCTTACAAATATCAGAATAAGTGTTTCGTAGCGCGCGATGACACTCCAGTACAGACAAGTTTTTTCATCTCATTTTGATATCTCCAAGCCATAAATGACTCGAAATTGCTCCTTTCTTCTGTTAGCATGAATGCTTCATTCATAAGGTTGCGCAAGATCAGGAGAGTGATTTGATGAGCATGTCTTGTGCGACTTAGGTGTGTCATTGAGGTAAGAATCTGCTGTACCAGATGTTGCTACTTCTCCTTCTGTAAATGCTGTGGTTCATCCTGACCTATCAAAAACATCTCCAATGGTGCTCCAAAGTGCCATTTCTGTATGCAGTCCTCCCAACATTACGACAAGTTTGTTTTCACATTGTGTATCGGACCATTTCCACTGGACAAACTTTGCAAGGGCAAAAAAGGGTTTGTCAAAAGTAATTACTGGTATTTGTCCAGGATTCAGAAATTCAACTGCTCGTCTTATAACATCCATACCGTGCCTAATCATTGCTGGAGTTCCAGACTTCTCGTAAAACAGAGGAAGGAGTGCACGTACTGCTGGTAGGTTATCTAATTGTGCTTGCTGTGATGCATGATAAGAAGACCATGCAATGGTATCTTCCTTTGACGGTTTTTCTACTTGTAACAATTGAAAAGCCTGTACTGACCATTGTTCTTATTTTTGTTTAGCCTCTTTTAAACTGTTTTGAGAGTTGTTCTGTGACATTCAGGTACGGCAACGGAATGGGTCTGAAGAGCAACAGCTGGGACATAGGCGTAGCGATCTGGAAGAATGTGCGTTTGCCCAGATTGTGGTATTTCGATTGGAGGCCTTTCTATGCCCTTTTCGCTCTTACTTGGCATTTGAAATAGACTTATTCTCATTCCACTAAATTCATACAAAAATGTTTACCGCGCTTGTTTGAAAAAACACAGAAAAAGGAATTACCTGTTTTAACAAATCGAGATAATGGGAAGTTAAATATCTTTATATAACATGTCTTTGTAACAAGTGTGCTAAAACACATCATGGTTTTTCATTGATTGGCACGATATCATATTAAAAATATAATCATGATTCATTAACCAAAAACAAACAAGACATGTCTTTGTCTTCGAATATGTATCAATATAAAGCACCGTTGAATGTAATGATGCCTGTAACTTACTCTTGTGTGCGTTACACACAACATGCCACACAGGCGACATGCACAGTCACCGTGACCCCAATTTAGATTGAGGGCGATATGACACGATAACATTTGAGCGCAGACCGCTAACGTATCAATTATAATATACAGCAAAGTGTATTCCTTTTATGCAATTCTTTATCTATTTTAATATATGTATATACTAGATGTTGTCTTTTTTAAAGAATAGGCTACTACAACCATTCACCTGCTGTGTTTGGGTGAAGTGAGGAGTGTGTCATTTCGACGTGTGTTGACACCGCAGACACAAATGTAAGCAGAACACTGTACCTGTTTACCAATAATGATTGAACTATCATGGATGAATTTAAATGAATCAATCGTTAAAAAATCAACTTACCTTTATTGATGTTTAAAAACTGTTTACATTTTGTAAACAATAATGTTTTGAGTTGTGAGCGGTGTAAACTTGCAGACAAAACATTGGTGACGAAGAAGGTTCCAAAAAAACGATTAGGTATCGATACCCAGAAATACAGCTTGATACAAACACGCTCGGTGTTTTGATGTTTTTAAATTGACCAAAAACAGGTAAAAAAGGAACTTTTGTTTTGGTCACATCGAGTTATGATATATCCTAAAGATGCCTCAAAATTTGGTGCTTTTGTCCACCCGGTAACGAGTTTGTTTTTTCTCTACATATAGTGACTAGACTAGTAGATTTCAATCAAACAAAACTGACCCACACACAAAAAAACACGATTTGAAGAATCATAACCTTATAAAATTGGGTTAACTACAAGGTGTAATAATATAGTTATGATTAACCCACCTTAAAGGGATACGTTATCTCTTATTGGTGTAATAATATTTAATAAGAAAGATTGGTCATTTTAACACCTGGGACGAAAGAACGGGGACAAACAATCACAAATAATTCGGCATATATGCCTTCAACGGGTCAAACAAAAACAAAAACAAAGAGAAAATTATCAAAAACAAATAAATAATACAAAAAGCACTAAGCTTGTGAGAGATCCTCAAAGGTTAAGGATCAGTAAATGCATACAAATCCGTATGCACAAAAAATGAAATTATAGACGAAATTTGACTTTGAGATTTGAATTAAGAATCTTGGTTCATTGGAAAAAATATATAGGGTGTGAGGAAACCTCTAGTAAAGAGGGAGGGGTGATAGGGGTACATCTAATGAAAAGTAGAAGTAGAAGAAGAAGAAACAAAGAAGTTCCAAAAAAGAGACATAGTGTGTCAAGAAATTGCTAAAAATGCACAGATAGTGAACAAAAGAAATGTTTTTAGACGAAACCTAAGAAACATAACAGACAAATAAGCCATCCGGGTTGCATTCAGAAATGGAATATTATGATTGTTATGACAATAGTATATCATTTAATAAAGGGTTTACCTGCCGAGACGGGTGACAGCCTCATTCTGAGTGTAAAGAAACACCAATTGTATCATGAGTGTCTTAGCAATGAGCTACCATAAAATCAGCCATACGTAAAGATTTTAACAAACGAAAGAAATAATCCAGAAAATTGACTAAAACTTACGGAGTGTTTAGAAAATTAGGAAGCTAATTTTTTTTTCTTTGAATACTAAATATTGAAAAATATCACAATGGTTGATACGCTTTTCAATTCCACAAAGGGAAAAAAACCCCTTGTATTGTTAAGAACTAACATAATCCAAGATAAGCTTATAAAAAGGGGTATGACTACAAAGGTGCAATAAAAAAAGCATGAAAGAATTATCATTAAACACCTGGGACAAGATAACGGGGAAAAAAATCAACAATATTTCGGGAAAATTCCCTTCAACGGGTCAAACAAATACACAAATAAAGAAAAATGATTAAAAAATTAATAATAATGAACAAAGATGAAAAGATACAACCTTGTGAGAAGTCAATTAAATGTATATCAAGAATATTACCTTATTAAGGTTGCCTTGAGACTCAAAGTCTCTTAAATAACTAGAAAAATGAGTACACGTAGAGAGTACAACTAGGAACACCAAACAAAAGTTACAAAGAACATATAGCAAACAACTCAAGGGCCATAAATATGTAAACGGAATTTTTCAATAAATTAAATAAGACATATAGCAAAATATTCAAAGGGGCCATAATTGTGTTTTATAATTGATTATTCCAAATTTGTGAAAGCTCATTTTAGATAGTTACTAGAAGAGACTCTTTCCAAGATTTTAGATTTCAGATATATGTTTACAGATATATGAAAGAAGTTTTCATTCTTTCACAATGTTTACAGAGTTTTGACCCTTGAGTTGTCCGCTATATGTTCTTTGTGACTTTTGTCTGATGTGCGTGGTTGTACTCTCTCCGAGTACTCATGTTTTATATGCTTTGTTGATTTACAGACAAGCTGTTGTCATCTCGTCAAAAGTAGTCTTGCCCACATGCTCTTATAGGGTTTCAAATACCAGGGTAAATGATAACAGTAGATGGAAAAAATGAAAAACAGATCACTGCACGTATTTGTATGGCAATAAACAGATTTCAACAAATTCACATACTCCTTACATCATGTCAAATCTCAAAACAGCCCCGTCTTCGGCTATTAATAAGATGTTATATATTCTCTGTTCTTCTATACGGATCAGAAACATGGACAATAACAGCTTATTTACAAAACAGAATAGAGGCTTGTGAAATGTGGTTTCTGAGACGAATAGCCAGAATAAGCTGGAAAGAAAAGAAGACAGATATTTATATGTTACAAATCATGAACACTGAGCGAGAAGTCATGAAAGCATCAAGAAAAGAAATATGTCCTTCTTCGGTCACATGCAAAGGCACAACAACATCAACAAGGACATCCTCGAAGGAAAAATGAAAGGAAAGAGGTACAGAAGCAGACAGAGAACGAAATGGACAGACAATATCAAGGAATGGTCCGGACTCAGTCTACAAAAATTTACCCAAATGACCCAAGATCGTAACAAGTGGCGAGTCATTTCTCAGCAACCTCAAGATGAGATGCTACCCTAAAGTAATTAAAGTAAGTAAGTAAAGCCATGATATCATTTTTTCGAAAAATATCCTTTTTGACAGACTGAAGTTTAATGGTTTCATGCATGTCTTCCCCGCAGTTCACCCTTCTCTTAATAAGTGTTTTATCCAAAAACGTTTTCAGATATACTGTTGGCAAAAAGTTATGCGAAACACTATTCACATTTTTTAATTTCTCAAACATTCACCAAAATTAACAGAACGTCTTCAAACTTTGTAATTGTCTTTGTTTTAGATATGTCATTATTTCATCAAAAATAAGAGAAAATATGACATATAGAAATGCAGAGCCTGCATATTTTGTAAAGAGCATTTAAAGGACACAAAAACTGCGATGGCAACAATATAGCGCACTTCTAAGTGTCCTTTTTTTGCTATATGGATTCCTCAGCATCGTAGGTACAATATGTGACATCGTAAACATTTAATTCATTGAATAATTTATGAAAATCATTTTTTCTGATTTTTACAAAAATCGCTCAAACAGAAAATACTAAATGTCGACAAAACTTGACAAGGTATCCTAAAACTGACCCGAAAATGGATTTCCCGTATTGAAATACCACTAAAAAATCATGTTGTGCATGTCTGAACACATCGATCAGGGTCAAGAAATTTAAAAAAAATTCAAAATAGACGCCATATTGAATTACGTCACAGTTTTTTTATTTGACAAGGTCAAAATCAAGCTTGCATCCCTTAACAACATTATTTCGTCCCCTAATGCAAAAATAAAATAAAAATTCGCAGCGGAACCTCGAGATCTGGAACATGGTTTTCAAGAGCTTGACCTTTTTTTGAAAAATACCGTCAACTTACAGAGCGCATATAAGGAACATCTCAGCAGTATTGATTTTCACCGGATAACAAAAAAACTGAATGTCGTATCTCTAGATTGGCTGAAACATAATTAATGATTTCGTTTTAGGGGGTGATTAAGGTTGAATCGGGGGTATATGCTTGATTTCAACCATTTCGTCTGACGTCATTCAAAATGGCGTCTTTTTAGATATTTTTAGATCTTTCAAGCTAAACTGATGTATTCAACCAAACAAAACATGATTATTAGGTTATTTTAGTACGGGCAATCCGTTTTTGTGGTCAATTTTGGGATATTTTGTCAAATTTTGCCAATTCAGTATTTTATATCTGAGTAAAATTTGTAAAAATCAGAAAAAATTGATTGTCTCATAAATTTGTCAATAAATTAACTTTTTCCGATGTCACATAATTTACCCATGATGCTGAGGAATCCAGATAGCTAAAAATAACATTAAGCAATGCCGTATATTGTTACCATCGCAGTTTGTGTGTCCCTTTAAATGCCCTTCAAAATATTTGCTGACTCGGCTTTCTATACGATATATTTTCTCCTCTTTTTGTTGAAATTTCTAAGATAATTACGAAGTTTCAAGACGTTTTGTTATTTTTGGTGAACATTTGAGACAATTAAAAACTTGGGTAGTGTTTCGCGTAACTTTTGGCCTATAGTATATGTTTAAACAAATATTACCACTAAGGCTGTATACATGTATTGTTATGTTGTATAATGTAATGTTTTGAGATTTTAGGCTCATGGGTTAAATGACAAATACACTTGAAACTGAAAACCTGAAACTTTTAGTGATCTTCTAAAACGGTCATCTCAAATTATTGATCCTTTTTTTATCGAGTTCTGTCCCTGTTTAACCTTTTTGCTTAATGTACCATCTTAACTTGTCAAACATGTTGTGGTCATATCTTCGAAAGAAGGATAACTAACTTGTGTTACATACCAAACAAAGTTTAAATTAGGTCTTGCAACTAGATTCCTTTGCAAAATGCAGGGCTCTGAGAACATTCGCACTTTTCTTCATTACCGAGACAAATTTGGGCGAGATTAATAATAACTTAATAAGTTACTGCCTCTTAATCATATAGTAGTTACAAATATATGATTAAGACGCAGTAACTTATTCAGTATATGTTTCCAAACGTTGCACAGATTTAATTAACGAAAATGTGTTACAATGAATACTTTTAAGGAAATATTGAGCGCGATTTTAACATAGAAACTATTTAATCCTGGTTTGATTAAGACATATTTGTAAGGGCATTTTATAATGGAAAACTAGTCATGATTTAATCATAGAAAGACTGTGACCTACACTTTTTAAACGGTGTCTTCTTTAGCGAATATCTAATTGCAAGACTTGATTAATTTGACATTTTTTCAGCAATTGAAATGAATTGAGTTCATTTTTATGCATTTTGTAAATTTAAAGTGTGAAATATGACTCTTTGGAAAGCGGGGAGCAAAGGTTTGCTCCATTAGTGTCTGTATCTCTCAGTTCTCAATGTAGTAAGAAAAAATGTGACTTCATATGAAAGTTTGCATTCTTTCATTCTTCTCATATTGCAAAACATTTTTCAGTATCAGCAATTGTCATACTTTTCACACTAGGAAATAAATATGTAACAATGTAGTTGTTTGGCAATTCCAGCAACTTCCATGCCATCTGCTCATGATTTGGATTTGTGACAGGTGGCATGGAAGCTGCTGGGGATGCTAGAGCGGGCGGTACTGTCGGTTATCCTGAAACCGCAAAGCGCTCTGGTGACAGCTGAGAATAATACTGGAATATTTCATGTGATGCATACGCCTGGGCCACCACAATTATGTTAGGATCGTCCAGGATGCTTATGGTAACCTAATTGTACATAACATGGTAAGCTTGTATCAGCAATACTGAAGACAGCTTGGAAAGACAAGACTTTTGGAGGGTTGATGGCAGGTGAGGGTCGGTGGCCTGAGTGGTTCGCCACCGACTGATATAGGAAGTTGTCGTTCATAGGATCTGTTCACAGGCCTCCCGGCTGCTTGACAGCAGTGTCTTGCACCCGTGGTGGTGATTAATTGGGCTTACTCTTTTATGGCTTAACTTGCACTTGTGTCATCCAGCGAGAGGTTTGGGTGGGCAAGCCTAAAAGAGGAGGGTTTAGAGTGTGAATTACACCACAGCTTTTAGTGTAAGTCGGAGACTGAATGCATCCAGGACTTTAACCACAGTGGTGTTTCAGACATGTGGCTCTTAGCTCCCAACCATCAGTCTTGGCAGTGGTCTTTTGCTGATGGGCTCTGCATTCTTGCAATACAGAATGGTACACCCATGGGGGCACCTGCCACAGGCAAGTTTATAGTCTTTGCCGGGCATCGTAGCCTTAAAGGTTGCTCTACTCATGATTTGGATTTGTGTCAGGTGGCATGGAAGCTGCTGGGGGTACCAGAGCGGGCGGTACGGTCGGTATCCCCAAAACCTCAATGCGCTCTGTTACAGCTGAAG
>JAUUEB010472197.1:0-19830 GCA_032362205.1 Clione limacina | reverse complement strand
TCTACCTTGTCTATCTTGTCTACCTTGTCTACCTTGTCTACATTGTCCTTGTCTACCTTGTCTACCTTGTCTACCTTATCTACCTTATCTACCTTATATACATTGTCTACCTTGTCTACATTGTCCTTGTCTACCTTGTCTACCTTGTCTACCTTGTCTACTTTGTCTACCTTATCTACGTTATCTACCTTATATACATTGTCTACCTTGTCTACATTGTCCTTGTCTACCTTGTCTACCTTGTCTATCTTGTCTACCTTGTCTACCTTGTCTACATTGTCCTTGTCTACCTTGTCTACCTTGTCTACCTTGTCTTTGTCTGCATTGTCTATTTTATCTACCTTGTCTATCTTTGTCTACCTTGTATACATTGTCCTTGTCTACCTTGTCTACCTTGTCCTTGTCTACTTTGTTTAAATTGTCCTTTTCTACCATGTCTACCCTGTCTTTGTCTGCATTGTCTACCTTGTCTACCTTGTATAACTTAACTTTCCTTGTCTATCTTGTCTCATACTTCGTCACAGACAGGACACGTTCACATCAACTCTGTCCTTCTCTCAAGAATCGTCTTCAGCGTTGACAAACTAACAGTCTGACCAGTGTCTGTGCTTAAAGTGCTATCTTATTCATATTGAGGCATTATTTGCTCGAGACTATCTATGACGTTGTTCACAACTGTGGCTCTAAGTGACAGTCTACCAGTCACAGCCGCAACAGCCGCAAGTTCGTCTGATCTCTCATTGCCCTCAACACATGTATGCCCAGAACAAAACAGCCAGGGGAGCTTCTTAAGCCTGCTGTTGTGGATGGGCCCAAGCCAGTCAGTGTAGAAGCGTATCTTCTCCAATGTGGACATAGGGTATGTGATGCTCCCAGCATGCGAGTGCTGTTGTCTGCAGTCATACCAGGGCTCTACTGATGCTTGTGACTTCCATGCTGATACATGGGGTTGTAGTTGCAAGATACCGCTGGTCTCCTTCGCAATGTAACCATTCACACATGCAGTGTAATCCTAACCAGACTTGTCACTTCTTTGCACTGACCCATCTATATAGATTATATATTCATCACGTTTATTCTTAATTATGCGTAAGGCAGTAATTATCATACAAAATATCAGAAACAGCTTAAGTGACGCTAAGACTTGGATTGTAATTGTATATCAGAGGTGAGTGGATCGATAAGAATGAAAATGAATACAACTTTTAGATTTTTTAAATGCAAGATTTAATTTTTGACATCGACAAGCTGCTTTAAATAAATTGATATTCTATTTTTATTGAAGTCGTTAATATGTCTGGCAGCATTATACAGCGCCACAGGTGGAAAACGTATTTAGCTGATCAGTTGACGAAGCACAACAAGATCATTTATACACTGAAAGAATCAAGGGATCTTTTAATTAATTTATGATTCAGAAAACATTCATACAATATATTTTTTTTTACTTTTACTTTCCCAGCATGACGTCAGAATCTTGTAACTTATGCCATGACACAACAGAACAGTTGGATAAAAAATTCGAATTATTGAATCTGAAAAGAATCATTTTGTCTAAGATTAGGATAGAAATATTATTTTGATACGCTTGAATATCATACTGTCTGGTGTAGCAGGTGTTAGTCAAACACTTATCCTATATAATAACAGCGTATATAAATATGTAAATTACTCTAATGATAAGTGTTTTGGCGTGCCAAGACAAAATGGTTTTTTCTCAACTCCAGTGTTCCGCAGCTTTAGCGGAGGGTTGCAGAGTACAAGATCTTGATCGCACAAAACAGATAATATTACGCATATGGCCGTTTTTACTTCTATATAATGCAATGCCCCCTAGTGGCTCTTGCTTTTCAAACGACCGCATGCCAATTTCAAAAGTATGCAATGATCTGCTGGTATTATATTTCCAAACGAGTGGCACCGCCGTACAAAACGCTGTGTATGTCGTCAGTTTATAGAGCCGTCATTCCAGAACGTTCCGTCAAGCTGTATTCTGTATTCTGTATTATAAAACAGGATTTGTTTCGCTCCACCTCATAACATGAGTAAACATCTTGAGGGCACATTCAACATTGAAATAAGAATAAGAGAGAAACTATATTGTCCCCCTCCAGAGATGATGCCAACATACGGCACTTGAATAATTGTTGTGAATCGCTCAATGGCCGCTCAATGGCCGCTCAACTTGACACATTCAATACGGGGAATCCGACGTGACAACGGACAATTGTTTTCAAAAGCCCGATCGCATCTATTTGCTTGTTATTCTTAATATGAAAAATGGTATTGGCCTTCCTCATGTAAAAGATAAGCCGTACTTTATTGTAGCCTGGCAGAGGGACAGAGACTTTTGACAAATCGCGATCGTGATCTGAAAAGACTACCTTCAGGGTTATTGTACCCATTTCACATGCCAGATTTCAGTGATGATACATACTAAATATTTTTTCATAGTGACTATTGGTTTCAAGTGGTCTTCTCCTACCCTATGGCTATAGTATACGAGGTTTAGTTATTTAATTAACGCAAGATGTGGATGAATGGTACTTAAAAAATCAAAAATTAGTATCAGGACAAAGAACTAGGAAGAGGTTCTTGTTTTTTGAGTTTCACATCCATGTTTCTTAAAGACACACACACTACACAAACGGTTGCCTAAATTTGGACAATCTGCTTCGTAACGCCCAAGGCAAGTAGCTCCGCCTGTTTTTATTTTTCACACGTCACAGAAAAAGAAACTATTTAAGGATGCCTGTCACTGCTGATTCTTTTATTTTTTTAATGATCTCTTTCTTTTTCAAATAAAACTACCGTCCCAAATTTCGTTATAGTTTTCTTCAAGCCAGGTGCACTGAAAGAAACTCGTGTAGTGGGTACTTGTGTGAATGCTTTCAGTGAATTCCAAACCGTACCCCCCAGGACATGCGTCCATTGGTATTTGTTTAAAATCTTAAGGTGGATTGTACTATTACAAACATTACATTTCATTGGGATATCCTTAAACAACTGTGTCATTAGTCTCTCATTTAATCTTGACTATGAAGGGCATGGGTTTTTCCACAAACTTAATTATCTTAATTTCAATAAAACGGTGGACGGGATGAAGAAGGGCGATTATTGGTGAATTAATAATACATAATAATTTTGACGAATTGTTTACAAAACATTACTATCAAAACCTTTATTGTAAAGCCCACGAATCAGCACCTGTTATTTCTAAGGTCTAAGGAGAGGCCTCTAATATCTATAAGAGTGTAAAGTGAATTAAAATATTGTCTATATCGCGTAGCGAAAACATCTTAACACAAATTACACATTATAATGTCATGAGATGTTTTATTTTGTCAACAAAAGTCATGATTATCTACATAATAAGATTGCTATGAGATTAAACATCTGTTTGTATATGCGATGTCGGTGGGTTTGTGGGTTCATTTGCACTAGGATAACAGGCACAGTTTGACTCAATCGAAACAAATCATTTGCATATTCTTTGTAGACATACCAGGACTTGCACTTAAACTTTTGATATGCATTTAAACTTTCTCTGATATTCAATAACACTTTAAATAGTTACTATGTATTATATTGGTAACTTTAAAAAAAAGCGACAAATTACTAATTAAAGAAGCTAGCATTATTTTCCGGAATTAACACACACTTACGCAAATCTCACACCACTGCATGTATATGCGATGTGCATCTTCGGTGCTAGATAGCAAAATGTTCTAGAAGATGGTTACATTTTTAATTACGCCGAAGCAAGATGTAAGTTCTAAAGGGTAGTCACAAACTATTTTTACGGAGATCACTCGAGCTTGCGATTTGTTAACTTTTTTTGGTAGAACGTTCCTTTTTAATTATATTTATGAATTGAAGGATTTAGAGCAAAAAATCGTCCATGGAGATGTAATCCTGGGCAACGTCAACAATTTCGTGAAATATTACTGGAACCATAAACACATGTGTGTCATCGACTGCGATCGGCTTTCTTATATCAGCGATATTATATTATTATGGCGTGAGTTCCATTCCGACATGTAAAACCGTCTAAGAATTCTAAGAACAAACCACGCTATTTATATCCTGGCTTTCAATAAGTCCGTCTGTCGTAGCCAATAAAATATTACTTGCAAGTTTCGAGATAAGTGGGTACACTGAATAAAGTGAGCGCTCAGTTTGAAATAATGAATGAACATTCACCATTGACGAGCATGCGAGGGCAAATAGGGCACACTGGGGTGTCGCCAAAGAAAAGTTTGCTAATGAACTCAGTTTTTAACTTCCGGATATTGTACACTGCTGTAAGACTCGATCGTAAGGTTATGATGTCAGGGATTAGGGTTAGTAGGGTTAGTTTCGCCATTTTTTTCGCACATTTTTTTCCCAACTAGATATTTATTTAATTTTTTTTATTCAACTGATAATTTTTTTGTAGACATTTTGGTTTCTTTCTTTTCAGCTTTTTAGTATTATCTCCAACATCAAAAGTGGATTTAGGGAGTGAAAATAAAGAGGCTAAAGAACTTATCAAGAGTGCACATTGTGAACCATACAAAGAAGAATGAGAACTGTGATGATCTCCTGTTCTTTGAGAGTGGTGATGTATAATCCAATTGCGGGAGGGGGAATGGCGTGGCTCTACTGACCGTCACCAGTCTCATTTTTATAATATTTCTTTAAGTAGATCATTAAAAATTGAAGAATTATCAAAACCCTTTGCTTCATTGAGTTTTAAATCAGGCCTTGGGACAGAATGATTTTTGTATGCAGTGGTTCATAAATTGGATGAGATGTTTTAATGAAATGTAACACGATTAGAGTATAAATGGGAAAAAAATTCCTCATGCGCTTTATGACACTCAATATACAGTGTTTATATTTTAATTAATAATATTGTATATCAATTAGTTTTTAAAACGATGTTTTCATTAAACTTGAAAGTATCCTTAAACTCAATACACGTACAGCAAAACAGCAGAAGATAATTGTGTAGCAATGAAGTAACACCGTCTCATTCTTTTAATGTTTCTGAAATATACATGATTCATTTCTTTATGTGGCGTGATCAAATGGTATACAAATTTGCGATTTTTTAAGTTGCGTCATTTCTCCCGCGAAAATTGGACCATAGTAAATAATAATGACTATTAAAGAACTAAATTTTCCCGTCATGCAGAACTGCAAAAAATCGTCCCTACGAAAATCAGAATCGTGTTTTCTGCGACAGAAATACTTAACGCGAAAAATATTGGTTTACAGTATCTTAATTTTACGTGATTTTTGGATTTATGCTTAGCAAATCGACACTGTTGTCATTGATTCTGACATAAAACAACAATCAAACTTTTAAGAAAACTGACGATCATCAAACAACCAAAAAATGAAAGTGACAGCAAAATCAATATAACTTTGATCATCGCAGTCAGTCATCGATTGTCACAATCGATTATGTTTGTATCCGTAAAAATACACACTCTCTTTCACGATACATTTGTACTGCGTTGACTATGTAATTATTTTGTTGAGCATTGACAGTAAAGTTTACACACATTTAACTTAGGTTTTTGGCTTTAATCTATAAAAAGTTGCTATTTCTTTACTTCATTATTTGAATATCAAAAGATGAAATGCAATAACAGTTTCTTTTCTTCATATCTTAGATACAATGTAATATAAAAAAAATATCATACAATACATGCGTGATTTTGGATATAGTTTATCATTATTTTTATGTAATGTAAACATAAATGTTACAGTAAGATAACAAAGATTTTTTGAAATTGGCTGATAATTATTTTGTTTCAAATTCTACTACAATATGAAGACACATGACAAAGTATTATGTAGTATTTATTTGATTTGACGATATTAAGCTTGATAGTTTGATAATATTGTGGTTGTATGTTTTGTGTTTGTGTCATTATATTCACAATGACATTTTCAAGTTCTGAAGTCTATGATTTGACAACCAGCTATAAAACTATAACAGCGAATAGAATAATGACATGATATTAAGAAATTGTTCGTTTCGATCTTTACACGAAAGAAAGAAAAAGTAATATAAAGTCAATAGAGACTAGGTTATAATTAGTATGTGAATGCGTTTCATTTGTTTATAATTAATATAACATGACTATTAAGATGAATAAGTCAATGTTCATATTTGGTAGGAACATAGGAAAAGATCACAGTGCTGGCTTTAAGCACTAAACAGTGCCAGATATCGGCAACAATGCAGTGATTGTCATGTTTGCTTGAAATATATTCTAGTGCCAAAGCTCTAAGTGTTCAAAAAGTGACGCAACCATCAGGCGTGCATCTCGGATTTTCAAATGGTATGGACACTTTTATGGGTTGACATTAAAAAAAAGGTGTAAATATTGCAAAACGAGAGCACTTTTCTTTTTTCTCCTCAGATTGGGTCAGGTCATTACCCCGTTGCCCCCTGCATACGTGCCTGGCAACCATATACAATATTCAATATATTATTATAAATACAATAAATGTCATAAAGGGTTACGATTGCTATACTATGAAACTAATCATTCAAGAATTGTGTTATGAAGTTTAACTGCTCTGATATAGATCATTTGGAACTTTTGAATCCATACCACATAATGTGGGGACACTTCAACTCTGGACCTTAGCGTCATTGAGACATATTCTACTGAATTAATCATAATATCTCAATTTTCTCTTAAGTTCCAGTGATATGACATATCAACTGAGACGACTAGTGAAAGTCTAGAACGGTGGTGTTTATCTCCCCTCAAGGGGGTATGTGACGTCAGAATATCAATGTATTGATCTTTAAAACAAAAACAGATTAGAAATCCAGCACCTCAAGTGACGTCCCTAATCCTTAAGCCTGACACTGATGTTTGTGTCGTAGTAATGGAACTGTGTATGGTGTAGTCAGCTCATCTGGGCTCCTAGGGGGTCAACAATGGACAATGTTACACACTGAAGATACACACAATGGTGTGTTTAGTCCATTTAGAATCGCCATTGTTATTTAGACGTGTCTCTCATGACCGCTAATATGAAAATAAACTAGAAATATTGCGTATTGTCTATCTTGATACGTTGACAACGTTATAATGGTATTAATAATAATTTATCATATATTTGTCTTAAGGAATTTAACCTGGGATAGTGACACTTTTAAGTGGTCATTATGTTAACCACGTTTAATGGGAGAAGTTATAATATAACGGACATAATATAATCAGACATATTTTGAAATGCATAACAGCACCCCTTTTTCCCCAACAAAAAACGCTTTAAAATCGTGCACACCTTTGTTTAATGTGTGTGAGTTGTGTACGTTCCAGACTAAAATATATTTTGGGATTATTCAATGTCTTAACTGCTAAATCTGGTTAGTTGGTAATAACATAGAGCACTTATATAGCGCATTTCCAGGTCAACGACTTGCTCAATGCGCTTTGTGAAGAATCGACATTATTTTGTTATGGAAATATATTCCAAGGGTATAAAAACGAGGTTGAATTAAAAAATATTAAAAACGCGAAAGCGAGTATTGATATGATTGCTTAAGGGCTCGAAAAAATGAAGACTGAATACAGTGTTATAGAAATAACCGAAGCAGAGCGGCTACTCCACTTGCATTAATTCCATCTCCTTATACAATACATGAAAAGTCTTCTACTAAAAACGGAAAACATAATCCTGGTTAAAAGAAATTCCCGGAGCAAATTTTCATTTATTGTTTGGTTATAATTGTTTGACACACTTCATAACACAAAAACAATTTGTATTTCTAAAGACATTGATTCCATCTCAGCCGTATTCCCCTACAATGCCAAGAGCTTTCATTATATATGCAATACTTTGTTGTTCATTTTATCAGAAAGTACACGAGAAATTAAAACTGCACAACCAATTGCCACGCCAAAGAAGAAGCTTTTTTACTAAATGAATGTCTTTACTTATCTAGGCTTGATTATTTTTTCTCAATATAACATATATATAATACCGTTAAAGTACATGATGTAATAAATTAGTTCTCACACCATTAATTTCCGTCCAGAGAGAGGAGTGTTTAGACCAGCTCATGTCATAAGGGTATGGTAATTAGTGACATATCTTAACAGTACCAAGGGGCCAGGGTATAATCAATCGATTGGACTCACATATCAACAAAGTAGGACTACTTTGACATTTCTAAACTTAAAGCTTCTCCATAATTTAAATATTTTGTAATCATTTCTCACGGTACTGTAAATGTTCAAAACTCAGTTCTTGAAATGTACAAATGTGTTGTCATTTATCGAACAATCGGGTTATTATTTGTTGTTGTTGATGATGTTGCTATTGCTGTTGTTGTTTTTGTTGTGTTTTTTTGGGGGGGTTGTTGTTGTTGTTGTTGTTGTTTTTGTTGTTGTTGCTGTACAAATTTTGTCGGCCATGAAAATATTTTATTGTTCTTACATACCCTATTTTTCTTTTGAATCTTTAGCGGCAGTTCCAGAAGAACATTCGAGACAAAGATCATATAATCATTTAATGATCGCGAATCAGACTCATCACAGCGACAACTCAAAATAGTGCCAATAATGACTTGGATCAAATGTCGTCTGCGATCGACTGGCCAGAGATAAGCTCCACTGTGGGCGACAAGACACGTTCAATCTGATCACGTATAATTACAATTGCCAAAAAAGAGGCGAAGATTTTGTCAGTTGTTGGTTATTTTTTTGCAAAATTATAAAAAAGTGTCGAAAAAAGGGGTTATGTTTTAAAAGTAGTGGCACGTATATTATTTGTAGGAAAAGTATTTAATCGACATTAGGATGTATAAGAGATTTAGTAGTTAAGGGACGTAAAAAACCTATTCAATTTCAAAAAGGAACCTCCGTTTCTTATCCTACAGATTTTGTTAGGGTTCGGTTATCATTTAAGATAATCCGCGAAGCATTTTATCTTGCTTTTTATCCCGTTCTTATAGCTAGATTTGATCATAATCACTGTTCTCAAGTTCAACCTTCCAAATCGGATTCCATAATTCCAATATGTTATTTATTTTAACATAGTACTACTTCACGCAACGGCAAACACAGAATATATCACACATACCACTTACTGATGACATACAGTCGACCACTTCTACAGTACAATCCACTACTGCGCGAAAATGCCTACAGTGTCATTTTTCGCAAAGCACGGACTGTTTCCTTCTATTTCTTTGTAAAAAAAAACACTACTACGCGAATTTTGGACCACGCGAGTTCTTTACGACGCGATGTTTTACCTGCACCAGTTTGTTTTTTCTTCTATAATTAACCCCGCTACAACGCGAATTTTATATATTTTATAAATCGGGAAACTTCATAGCCGAAAACAACTGTGACACACGCCTTCATGACTGCACATATATACATGCGAAATAGTCACACAACACTGCTCAGTCTCGCCCCACTACCTCTCTTTTTTACCCGAACTGACCTAACGTTAGTGTCACTTTGACCTTGTTGGCACAGTTCGAAGTACATAACAACTGGATATTGATAGTTGCAAAGTTTCCAGCCGTTACTATCTAAAACATGGCGACTCAAAAGAAAACGAGACAACAAATCGACCTCAAGGTAAAAAAAATTCTATAATTGCCGATTTTTACAGGCGAAATACCATTGAAAAGAAAGTAAACAAAACAAAGCCGTCTGAGCATTTAAAGGCACAGTCCATACTTGACTCATTCTTTTCAAATTAAATATTTTCAATGATAAACAGACATAAATGTTTTATTATATTTTTCAATTTTATTTTAAACATTCAACTATGTTACTCCATTTATGAGGTTTAATAAAGTAACCTTATTAAACATACTGTACATGAAATAAGTCTCGTTTAGCAAGAACAAGAGTTTTTCTTCATCAGGGCACTTACTTGTCAGAACCTCTCTACAGTGCTAAATTCACTACAGTGTCAATTTTCCCTTTACACGGAAATTGGCAATGTAACGCGGGTCAACTGTATAGTCACTCGTGTTCATGAGAACATACATGTCATGAATGTATTTTTCACGGTTATATGACAAGCCGTTACTGACCAAACCCGTTACTGCGACTTTATGTTACTTGGTGACTTCCCGTTACTCAAGTAACAGGGCACTACGACTGTGTGTTACTCACTACGCCATTGTGTTACTCTTGTTGGTTTCTTTAGTTGTACTCAAGTAACTGTGAACTACGCCATTCTGATACTTGTATTGATTTTACAATGAGTTATGATTAACGATGTTAACATATTACTATGTGTTTTATGTGATTTTGCATTCTTTGTGTTTGTCTTGAGGAAGGGTTTTTACCCGAAACTGTCGACTTTGTTTTGTATTGTCCTATTAAATGATGGTTTAATGACTTGATCGTTACTTTTTATGAACATGATTAAGTTGTAAAGAGATATGAACTAGTAGTAAAGATTGGAATGAGTTTATTAAACTGATCTGTATGATTGATGTAGGGAAAAGATGTCATTAGGTCTTTACGTTATCTATCCTCAGACTGCCCCCAATACCAATGTGTGAAGAAGTACATAGCCACCCAGCCTGATGAGCTCACCATGGAGGAGTCAGATGTCATAAATGTCACACGCAAAATGGGTGATGGTTAGTGGACATTGCTACTTTTGTAACATTTTACATCTTTATCTTAAATCCATCTGTATCAAGAAACAGCTGGTATTTTCTCCTTTCATCAGACTATTTACACCAACTTCCTAACTCAACCAAGGTAAAATGGGTATCTGACTAACGTCAACGTAGAAATGTGTAATATTGTTAAGGTGGAGATCTTTTAGGCAACTCCCTTCTTTTCTTTCAACCAAGCTGAGAATGTGTATCTGCATCTTCATCAGGCCTGATAGGGTTTGAATAGAATGTAAAGTGAACTCACTTATTGTGATTGTAAATATGATTTATGTGTAAATACTTCTTTATGAAAATAGGTCCCTGTGGCACTATATGTTTAGAGATGTGGTGTAAAATTTTGCCGTCTCCGTTATAAAAATTGACATCACCCTCTTGAATCTCAGAGAATGCACATGTTATATGAATGCAGTAATTAAAATTCTGCTCATTGTTTTTTCAGTGCGTATTTAATCCTAAAGCACATGAGTCTAGTGCCAACAATATGACTCTTGCAGAGAACTATAATTTTAGATAGATTTCTATACTACTGGCTGTGTCTTTTCTACAGTTAGTGAACTGAATTAAACACAAGAGTTATAGTTGAGAACAATTATTGCAAATCCAATTCTGACAATTAAGATTTTGAGAACTTTCAAAATGTGATGAGTCTGAAAAATTCAAAGCAAAGAGGGCAGAAATTATGAATGGTGTCCAAATAATTCTCTGACTTATTAATGGTTCCCTCTGCAGATGACAGTTTAGCCTCAGATATCACATGAGGGCGCTCAAATGATTCGTCTTCACCCTCATTTCCCTCCCACGCGAGGTGGACATAGTCATCAACTACTACTACTGCTACTGCTGCTGCTAAAAAGTCATTAAGATAAAAGAATGACATTTACAATATGTTCCAAGAAATGTAAAGTTAAAAGTTCAACAATCAGTTTCAACTTTTGAAGTTCTTTCATTCTTCTTTGTGTGCTCTTGTTTACATTGTTTATGTTTTGCTGTATGATTCATTCATGTTGAGTTTTATAAAATGTTCTTTCACAAAATAAATATATCTTTTAATTTGATAGCAAATACATTTTCATTGAGACATTGGTCATGTGACACTGTTGTTTATAAAAGGTGATAATTGTTTCGCTGATGTTTTCATTCTGAGAGTTGTTCTTCTACTTTAAATTTCATCCTTTCAGCTTGGTTATCTGCAGGATGTTGCTGGCTTGACCTATTATATAGTTATAGATATATTATCTAAATACTCGATATGAGCTTTGCTTTTGTTACAACAACTCCTAATTTCAGAATTTGTCATGAATTCATATACTTTAGAAGGGTTAATTGACATTAGCTATGAAGGGTTAATTGACATTAGCTATGAAGTGTTAATTGACATTTGCTATGAGATCTTGCTTCTCATACATCAAGATCTTTCCATAAAATGTTCACAATTATAGCAGCATTTAAAATATGTGAGAAAATGAGGAAGACGAGTGTAACAATTTTTTGATATGCTTAAAAATGTATGTTAATCTAAAAAAACTTTGATCTTTTAGAATAATCTAATTTTATCACATTGATTTTTTTTAAATAATTGCCAGTTTCTGCAATGAAATTTGAATGCTATTCTATTCTTCTGTTATCCAGGCTGGTGTGAGGGAGAGAGAATACGAGATGGAGAGAAAGGCTGGTTCCCTGCTTTTCACACTGAGGAAATCAACAATAGTCACGTACGAGCTCGCAACCTGCGTCTACGCTATCGCTTGATGATAGCATCGTCACAGGAATATACTTATGTGGATTACGGGAAAGGGCAGTCAAATTGTTGACATATTTGTGTGTTATGCAACAACTACAACAAAGATAAGACTTAAAGACAGATTTGTGTGTCACAGTTCCAAAATGGAAATAAAAAGTTATGTGCTTTTAAGGAGTATACTTCAGCAAGTAGCTTTTTATTTCAGGCCAATGGAATGGATTTTTGTGCAAGTTTGACAGAGTGGGCGGCTTTTAAGCTGACCTATATTGATTTTGTCTGATATATACATTGGTATCTGTGTGGACAAACACAAGCTTAAAGCACATGTTGACTGTTTATTTCGTAAAGGAATATCAACTTTGATATCTACAAGTAAGGAGAAATTTCTCTTGATAGCTGTTGGCAGAGTCAACTCTACTTTGGATTAGGGTCAATTCTGTTTGTGTTCAATGTAACTGCTGAGTTGACAGGACTTCAAGATTTAGTTTGAATGGTTTCAGCATGCAGTTGATACACGGGGACGGGCGGAAATCAAATTAAAGGTGGTTTCATGCTGACTTTGCCGTACAATCAAACTTAATTATTGCATGTAC
The DNA here is from genome assembly GCA_032362205.1 of Clione limacina. Lineage (NCBI taxonomy): Eukaryota > Metazoa > Mollusca > Gastropoda > Pteropoda > Clionidae > Clione > Clione limacina. The sequence continues at coordinate 6,821 of JAUUEB010472197.1, read as the reverse complement.
ATAAGCAGAAACTTGAGCAAATCGTAGGAACTGCATTTATAAGTTGTGTTCAGGAGTAGAACAATTGACCATTAAAAGGCAAACAAGATGCAAGTGTTCATAGGATTTGTATGGTTGATTGTCAGAATATGAATTCAGTGGTGGTTTTATTCATTCGTGAATTGGAGGACAAATAAGGTAAAGGTCCTCATTAACTCAGCTTCTGGATCACCCCTTCCATTTGAACTTTGACCTTTGTTATGGAATGCCTTGACTGTTACTTGACAATTTATAGGATTAAGCTTGGTTTTAAAGCAATTTGCTCATTGCCTGCTGGTTGTTTTAGTAATCAAATTGCTCATTGCCTGTTCGACTCTTAAATCAATTATCAATTTGATTTTTATCGTTGATCTTTTCCCAAGGCTCAAAACCCAGCTCATGTATATTATTTACAAGAGTGATTAGTATATGAAAGATAGAGATTGCTCATTGTAAATATCATTTATATTTGTTTCAAATATAATAAAGTCTTGATACACTTGTATGACTCTCAATATGCCATGTATACATAGAAAAGAACTACTAAGAGAGTATTTTATGTGACACCACATTTCATCTCAGTACCGTGCTCAAACTTTGTGTTCATCACCAAATGTATAACCATGTAAAAGTGTTTTTATTGAGAGTCTTTGTAGTCATCAGTAGTAGTAACAGTGTCTGATAAGTGATATAGACATTGCATAGCTATATTAATAGCCCCTGTTTAAACTTACCAATAGTCCATATAGGTGTATTAAGTGATAATAACATTACATAATCATGTCGAAAACCCCCAAATGAAACTTACCTATAGTCTATATAGGTGTATAAAGTGATATAGACATTACATAGCTATACCAATAGCCCCTGTTCAAACTTACCAATAGCTAATACATAGCTAAGTCTAAAACCCCTTGTTATTAAACTTACCTATAGTCCATATAGGTGTATTAAGTGATAATAACATTACATAGTCATGTTGAAAAACTCCAAATGAAACTTACCTATAGCCCATATAGGTGTATAAAGCAATAATAACATTACATAGCCATGTAAAAAAACCTAATAAACCTAACCTATAGCCCATATAGGTGTATTAAGTGATAAAAACATTACATACCCAAATCAAAACCATAAGTCAAACGTACCCATAGCCCATGATAGTGTGTTAAGTGATAACATAGCCATGTCAACTTACCCAGTACCAAAGAGTCCTCAAATGATAACTTACAAAGGAGCAGCTCATGCAGACTCCTTAAGTTCTTGAAATTACCTCCCCCTTCTATCATTTCATATGATCCAGGGCTCACAGAAGCACACTTTCAAAACCGCTAAAATAACATGTATCATTTTTTTTATAATTTGTTTTGGGACAAATAATGACTCAAATAACCATCAACCCCCTTTAATTTATAAACTAAAAAGTTATTGTTGCAGATTAATATATTTCCACAAGTCATTTTGGAGATTGTTTTTCAAAGATAAAGTCTTTATACATACATATATATGCATAGGTTGAGGCGCTCATCTATGTATGTATGACTCCTAGGTGCCAATAAAGTTGAGCATCCGTAGTGAACTACACTCTGTAGAATGACACTAAAATTATTTATACTTTGACATTTTATAGGCTTCAGAAAGTAAAAGTAAGGTTTGAACGGTTTGGTCAATAATTACTATGAAGGTTTATTCTACAAAATACGCCAGTGTAGTGATTCAGTTCGCAGATGTTTAACCTTCATGAATTTAGTTAAAAAGGAACATCATAAACATGCACACATGTTTGGTAAGGTATGCGTATGGTCACAACTTTGATGCTGAATATCTATAGTTTTAATAAGTTGTCTTGTATTGTTTAGGTTGTACATATTTCTTATTATGTTCTATTTATTTGCATGATTTGTTGAACTTGTGTTTGATTGATATATACAATACAGTATTTGATTTGTTGATTTAATCGCTGATGAGTATTTATGGTGGCGTCAAGAAGCTGTGAAAATAATAGGCTTGCATGTTTTTGAGAACAGTGGATTTGTTAATCCTTGTACCATAACTGATAACAAACAGGCGCTTTACATTGCAGGTGTCTCTCAAATGTTAGCATAGTATTAAAAACAATTTAAATTTTTAAAAATGGGTTAAATTATAAATACCTTAGGAGCCGTCTTTTTTAAAAGTGCCGGAGCCGCACTATAAGACATGCGTTCCTATTCCCTGAATGTCACACTGACCTTAGATGACCTACATACTTAATTTTACCCAGTTTTTCTTTTAATTCATTTGTTTTAGATGGTGCATCTATATGCTCATGTGTCTTTGTCTTTACTGGCAGATTTTATCTCACTTTTGTTTTATGCTTTTACTCTAGACTTTATGATAAAGACTATATAATGTAAGAGAATATAGTTAGAAGAATTTATAAAACCTTTTGATTTATCCTAACTGTATGAATCATGTACCTCCAAATATGATAATTGTTGTTAATTTCCCTTGTTTCGTTTATATTAGATGAATTATAGAGAATTGTGATCATAATGTGAATGACAGAGATTGTTTACTTTATACTCGTGCTACTAGGTGTTATTTAGTGTTTATTTTAAAAAAGCATTCTCAACACAAACGAACACATGTTCCAGCAGCTGTAAAAGTCCATCACAAGTATGATGTTCAATGCTAGTGAGGCCATTTTCTACAACAGAGAAATCAATTTAAATATATCTCTTAATCGGTGTGTTTTGTAGATCTGTGAGTTTTGTAGATCTGTGTGTTTTGTAGATCTGTGTGTTTTGTTGATCTGTGTGTTTTGTTGATCTGCACTCGGCACTCGAATTCCTGCCAATGCCGATCGGCAAATTACGAAAATCGGAAATACATGCCGGCACGTTAATAAGGAAGTCGAGAGTACTTAATATTACATACTGTTTATCTAGAACTGTTAAACTTTACTTTAACCTTTTTTTAATTTACCGTTGTGTATCCTTCTTCCATCTCTTTTCTCTCGATCTCTCTTTCTTCTCTCTGTTCTTTTTTGTAATGACTGACTGACTCTTGTATCGATTGTGAGAAAAACTCTAATAGTCTCAGTGCCTTAGCATTAAAAAATATCTTTCTGTATTGTATTTTATCTTTCAAATTTACTTTTTGTTTTTAAGTGGCAGATTCTGTGCAGCCAATCATTTATCATTAGTCCTTTTGAAACTATGAAATGTTAACTTAACTTGGCGTAGAAAAGAGAATGTTATTGTATTTATTGAGAAATGTTGCAGACTTTGGCTTAGAAAATAAAGAAGCTGCACAAGGATTCTCTGGATATTTTCATAATAGTAATAAGTTGTTAGTTGTTAAATTGAGATAATATGGTATGGCCTCAAGGTCAGATCTTTATTCTAAATGACAGAGGTTTCTGGTACAACCAGACCAATAGCTGGTACAACCAGACCAGTAGCTGGTACAACCAGACCAGTAGCTGGTACAACCAGACCAGTAGCTGGTACAACCAGACCAGGAGCTGGTACAACCAGACCAATAGCTGGTACAACCAGACCAGTAGCTGGTACGACCAGACCAGTAGCTGGTACAACCAGACCAGTAGCTGGTACGACCAGACCAGTAGCTGGTACGACCAGACCAGTAGCTGGTACAACCAGACCAGGAGCTGGTACAACCAGACCAGTAGCTGGTACAACCAGACCAGTAGCTGGCTTCTTTGATTTGGATGTTATTGTTAGACTGACAATTTCTTTAACTTTGTGTATTACCCAAATACCAATAATTGAGATTTGGCGCTATACTTTGCTTTCTTTGTACAAGTCAATGAAGTGTTTGTCAGATTTACATTTGAGATAGTTTTTATATTTGTCTCATATTCAGGTGTTAAATGTTAACTGTGTCATTGTGTTTTGTAACATGTCATCCTTTTGCCAGGATTTTGTCTTCAAAAAATAGTGTTATCTTTAGCTCCCTTCGTGTATGATTACTGGTGCACAATGTCCACCCATGTAGTTAATTCTGCTTTTGTTGACATTTGGCTTGAGCTGCAGCTTTTGAATGAGCAATTAGAGGTCAACATTTTTAGACTAAGTTTTATGAAAGAAATGTTCACACCTAATACCTCACAAGAAAGTCATTTTCTTAATTTGTTTTACACCATGTAACATTTTTTTTAGAAGACACAGAGCAAAATTATTGGTTTAACTGTTTCCTAACTTTAAAAATGAGTTGTAAAATGACTCTGATTCATGATAACAGCTCTGTGTTTATTAACCTAGTCAACTAGCTGGCCACTTTTTGTTAACTATTTAGTTTTAGTTTGCTATTCTTTTATCAATCACTGTATATAAAAATATGAGTAACATGAGGTCTATATATAGTTAACTCTCTCTCTCTCTACAATACGTGGCTGCTACTGTGTACGCTTTGCTTTTGAAACATTTACATTTATTATTATCCTGTTGACATCTTCTGTACATCATAACATAAAATATAAAATCAAGTTTGATGTATATTGGCTTTTGCAATCTTGTTTAAAAGAATATAGCATAACTTACCAATAATCTGTTTGATAATGCATAATGTTGATAGCTATTGTTGATGACTTTGATTCTTGTTGATTAATTTGACACCCGTTATAACATACCTACCAGACATGGGTACGAAGCCGAAGCCCTGACCCATCACGAAGCCGAAGCCTTCATCTCAAAACATGGCGAAGCCGGCTCTTAACAATAACAAGAAGCCAAAGGCTCTCTTCCAAAAAAGGCGAAGCGGAAGCCAGTCTTTGAAAATAGGACGAAGCCGAAGCCTTGGTTTCGAACGTCGGCTTCGTACACATGTCTGATACCTACATTTGCATATATTTTCAATGCATATTACAAATATTGTTTCTAGTATGACTGTTATATGATTGATGATAATCACATATGTATGATTTTTAATGGCATAAGATTCTTTTCAAAGAACCACCAGAGCTTTCTACAACAAATCTGAATCAAAGCACAAGCGGTTGTTAAGATGGTTGTAACCAAAGGATTAGTTTATAAATCATTGTTTCTACTTGTTCATAGTTTGTGTGTTCTCCTTCTTTAGTAGACTGTCATTGTCCACCTTCAAGTATATTTATCACATGTGTTTGTTGATGGCCTGGGAGTGAGGGTGAGAAATGTAAAGAGTACAGAGATATTTCTAGTATCATCTAAGTGCTGTGTCATTCTTTCATAGCAAAGAGACAAACAAAAACCTTTTTACTATACCTGGGATTATTGTGATACAGTGAGTCCCATATATGACCAGTGAGTCCTATATATGACCAGTGAGTCCTATATATGACCAGTGAGTCCCATATATGACCAGTGAGTCCCATATACGACTAGACAGCAGACTGATAGTGAGTTTCAGACCACACACTATATTATACTACTTTATTTGACTATGTTGTTGATGTTTTACACATCATTGGGTTCACAACAAAACTGAAAAAAAATAGGTTTGACTATTTGAGAAGGAGACATGTTTTCCCATCAGCCGTCCAGGTGACTCATGTTAATATGCAGAATAATGTTTAAATTGATGTCCTAATGATTATCTGGTATCCAATGTGCTTTGTCAGTCACAGTCAGTGAGTCTTTTTCAAGTCCCTGCCAGAGAAAGAGAGAAATGAAAATTGTACTTTGTAAATTTTGTGGATGGTTACAACAATAAGTCTTTCTTATAGAGAGAGGGGTGAGAACATTTTACTTTGTATTATGTGTTGCATGTGAGTGAGAATTGTACCAGTCTGAGTGTGTGTAAGAAAGAGAGAGAAAGAGTGAGTAGTGCACTTTCTGAGATTAAGTTTGATTTGCATTGTCTGAGATTACGGTTTACTCGTATTAAACCAAAAACATCATGGTAATGTGGTTGTAGTGATTTGTAATATTTCAATTATTTTGCCTCATGTGATTTCCTGTATGTGTGCATCGTATGTTCATGGTTTGCTTGCAAGTCTGTATTTTTTAATCTACTTTTGTGTACATGTATGATCAATTTCTGTACCAGTTTGTGTGTTGATCAATGTCATGGCTGTGTATTACATCATGCATTTTGAATGATTTGCTTCGTACAAGTTAATTATAACAATCATCAAATATTTCCATGTCTCACAATAATGCATTCCTTTTTCATAACAATTTACAACACAATGAGCCAAATTAAAATATATATTAAACAATATTTTTCAACTAGTTTTTCATCTTTAAATATAGATTGTATGAATGTCTGCATGCATTGATGTTTTTTATTACATTTGATCTGATGTTAATTAGAAGGAGTAGTTGCCCTGTTCTCCAAACGTGTAAGACGGATTTGCCAATTAAGACAGTGGGTGAGAGTATTATTTAATATTTCTTTTACATAAACCAATTAACACAAAACGCCGGAACAGAAAACACAACAATGACGGCTAAACGAAGGACTGGAAAACGGAACAATCAGGATTTAAATCAAAAAATAAATATCGCTACACAATCTGCAACACATGAAACTATAAGATTAGTATCACTTGTTGATCTAAAACTTCATAGAAAAAACGTGTATAGACCCTCGTTTTTAACTTTCCTAGCTCCATTATAATAACATTTTTCACAATATAAGAGAAAATAAAAATTTCATCCACGGCCCCGATTCGTTCCCTATACCTTCGGATTAGAAGTCTGGCGCGATATCCACTTTCCTATTGTGCGCTTGAAATCTGGCACAAAATAGCAAATATTACTGAGGCCTAAAGCCGCAATGGTTATCAGCCATAACAAAGATAAACGACGGCTAAA
>JAUUEB010472186.1:0-11551 GCA_032362205.1 Clione limacina | reverse complement strand
GGAAGATAAAGTACGTGAACAGTAAACAATCGGCCGCGACGCATACAACAACCGCTGTGTTAGCTGTCTGGAAGTCAATTAAAAGCGCGGACGTCCGAGAGAGCACAACGTAGTCCAGCATCCAGTCCCTAAATCCATGCACCCCTCATCACATTTATAGCCTATATAATGTTGTCGTATGGATCCCTTAGGGTCCGGAATGAGTAGTTCCTCATAAAAATAATTTTTTTTACTTTCTCATTTTAATTCAGGAATATGCAAATGATATAATTACCATATTTTTAGATTTATATAGGTGTGGGATCTGGGTGCAGAATTAACGACATTGTGTTTTATTTTTCGCTTAACGTCTACGTTACTCGGTGCACTTTTAATGAATGTGTGAACTGGTGCTAGTTTTTCGCTTTACAAAATGCATTTATGAAGTATCTATGAAATGCGTGGACTTAAAGTTATTTAAAGAATCTTTTATAATCGTGAAGATCTACTAGACTCGAACATGCCGTGCCGTATCCTTCCATCTTCTTTCTTAGGGCTTAGGTTTTATGCTCCCGTTCCGTTGCAATGCAAAATTTAACAACTTACTCATGTAGCGAGTTATGTCATAAACAGTTATACGTGGTATCAAGGAGAAATTGTTTGATGAGTCCATCAATGTTGGCAAATTTAAAGTCATGACACACTTCCATCATCGTCGGCAAGATTCAGCTTCTACTCGCTATGACATCGCATCTAGATTCATACAGACCTTCTGGATCTATATCTAACTGTAACTCATTGGCTACTCTACAATGCGCAACTAAGTCTCTTTCTTCGTATTGCTAAAAAAGACCTGCATATTCTTTAAACACTGTTATAGAAAAGAAACATGTTTGCCTCAAAATCATTATTCACACTATGAGACGCCATTGACAAAACAAATTACTATCGTGTTCTTTGCCCCTCAGCTAAAAATAGCTGAAGGTGGTTTCCTAACTTCCGGTTTCTGCCGGTGTTAGACCTATTGACTACAGCACCGGTGGTGATTAGGAATAGCCAGGTAAAGTGTAAACGGTATTTGCACTATGTGTGATCAAGTATTACCTGTTTTACTCTCTATGTGTCATGAAGGAGATACTTTCATTAAAACGGATATACTGTATTTCCACGTATGCTTAAACAACGAACCTATATGACGTCATTTTTTCAATATTGTTTAACCCAAACACATCATTGATAAAAGCTCCTTGTTCGTGCACCGATGTTGTAAGTAAGTCTTAATTATACAACGCGAAAAAGCGATCATGTAACACGAAGACAATTCACGATCAAAAACCTCAAGATACATTACCAAGACTGAAACAGACTTACAGACAACAAAGACGACAATGAAAAGCATTCTGTGCAGGACGGAATTTCGTTGGCATTTTGCAACCTCGGAGAAAATGTGTAAATGGCAACTTTAGATTCATTTTTTTCAGAGAATAATTTAGATACTTCATCACAGTTTTGTTTATCCCAATCCGAACTTTTGTTTGGCAAAAACACGCGGTGGTCATCTTCCGAGTTAGGAATCTGAAAACTTGCGCATACGTTCTCATAGTAATTATTTAAACACAGCTCTCTATATACTTTTTGAATAATCAATTCCTGACAAAGTTAATGGTCCCGTTGAGTATTTTGCTATATTTCTGTGTTAATTTTTTGTGTTCCTATCGTCCTAAGATAAACATTTTAAATCTTTCACAGAGGCAAGTTTAGTGGGTTTTTAAAACCTGAAATCTCTTTTTTTGAAAATATTTTGACTGAGCTTTGTCCCTTGAGTTGTTTGCTAAATGTTCTTTGTTACGTTTCTCTAATGATCGCATTTGTACTCTCTACGAGTACTCATGTGTTCTTGCCTGTAAGGTATTCACACGATGTCCTAAATAATTTTCTTAACCAACAATTTTTATACAAATGTTGACAATGGTACATAAACTTAGCATATGCGCAAAAACACTACAAAATAGATGTTATTTTAGTTATATTTTTTCTTCTTGCTATAGATAAATTGATGCTGATAGAGAGTGAAAGAGAGCATGATTAGGTTATCGTAGGAAATTAAAGTTCATATCTTGTTTTTATTCACATCTGAAGCTAATCGATTTTGTTATTATAACCCAAAACAGTCACTCTGCTTTACAGTTGTCATAATAAACTGAAGTAAGCCGTTGACAATAATAGAGAATGACGCGCGAAAGCTGGGTTTTTCCAATTCACATACATTTTCTTATGTATGTTAGCTCGCCCCAGTGCTTAAAGCTCGTCCGTCATCAAAAGTAAGACATATTTAATAAGTAGTATGTCTGAAAACGGACCTTTCAACGGTTAATTGTCCTTATTCCTAAAATAGAAAAAAAATTTGTCAGGAGAATAAGATATGTCTTTATCCCGGGTGACTTGCACTTACATTATCACTTTGAGTAATTAATTTCCTTCTTGAGTCAATACTTACGAATTACCCATTACTTACTCGTCGTCTCGCTCTTAGTCTAGGATCCGGTTTAGCTTAAAAGAGCGTTTACTTCGTACAAACCAACTGGAATGTTGGGAGTCACACCGTACAAAAGTAACCCTTAGTGTCCATGGGAAATTAATTCGATTAATGGTAGCTGTGTTAAAGAGGAACATAAGTTACAAAACACAAGAGCATGTTTCTGTCACAAAATAGTTTTGCTTTTGTGTATAAAAAGCGTCACTGCTTAATAGGTGTTCAGTGTGATAAGTATGAATATAGTAAACTTTGAATTATGGTATTGGTGACGCACTTATACCACTGACTAAGAGATACGTTGCAATGGAGAATAAGGAAAAACGCAAGTTCTTATGTAACGTCATATTTTCTGGTTAGCACAGAGAGCAGAGATCATATACGGTAATATAATGGAATCAAATCATAGAAAAGCAACTAGCATAAGACTGTTTTATGATTCAAAATTGTTTTTGTTTTTGTTTTTTTGAATGTTTCGAAGTAACATGAGTTGACAGCAAACCACACATGTGATAAAATATTCAGGAGAGATCTTGATGAAACATCCCGATTCTTAATGGGGCGGTTGGTGAAATACCAGAGTTTGGTTTTCAACATAGCATGAAAAGGAAGATATATCTGCTGCTGCTGTTGTTTCTAATCTTAAAAATCCCCCTATTGCCCTTCTTCTACTCTTTCTCATGCCATTTCCTCCTCTCATTACTATTTCTGTTGATGATGGACTTTTCCCCTGTCAAGATCAATTTTAAAAGACGACTTTATTAGTGTTTTTTTGTAAAAACGTCTTCTGTTTATCAGCTTATTTCCTTCACAAAGATGAATTGTCCTGTTTATTTTCTGATTCGAAACAATCATGTGTTATCCAACTGTTTCGTGGTCAGTTAAATCCTGTATTTTCCAACGTTTTTTTTTTAATTTTGGTCTTCAATGACAAGGACAATGTCATATTTGCCTTTATCTTAAATCTATACAATAAACGACCCAACCTTCTAAATGTAGGAAACAAAACACGTTGCTCATCCAGCCCCCGTGATCTTCCAGTTTTGTGCTCTACCTAACGGCTTTACTTCCAGAAAATCCTTTTTCAATCAATATCGATCATAGAAATGATAATAAAATCGTTGGAAAAATCACATTTCATGAATTTGACGACAGAACTGATTGCTTCTGGCTCTATTTCTTTGATCTCTATATATCTATTAAAGAAATAAAAATGTATGATTTGATACGGTCTGAATTGGAAAAATATATTTGGTCAATATTCAAAATCTGAATAATTGCAAAAAAATACCATAAATCTCCTTATAAGATGTTTACAAAACCCTCGAAAAAGGCAACAAATTTGGTTATACTGATTTACTGATTTTTTATTTTTAACCACGACCTTCTTATGGGATATGAGCCAATTTTCTCACACAAAGAGGTAAGTATTACTAGACACTGATCTGATTTTTTTTTTAAAACATTGCAACAGTGATTGTTCCAGTGATAAATACTTCATCATTGTCTCACTGTTTATATAATACGTGAGCAGATGCCACCATAGTTTCCTTTTAAATTAATACCTATATTATATTATTATGAACGAAAATGATAAAAGAGACACAAATATGAATTTCGTTCCTTGTACTAGTAAAATATGTTACGATGACCGGTGACACGAAGTCAAGATTAACGATGAGCAGATGTGACCAGAACTAAATAAACAAATTGATTGCATGTATTTGAAGAAATGTTTCAATTGTTTTACATTTACTGGGACTGTGTAACTGTACAGAGGTTGGGTGCCAAGGATGCCCTGCTTAACATTCTGACAGCTTATTACCCGTTGTGTTGTTGAAGTTACATATCATAAAGCCCCTCTGGGGCGCCTCTTCCCTCTTTTACCCTCTGAGTTACCCCCTGCTTTTCTCCCTGAACATTATTTCATTTAACATTTCATCCTTAAATTTTGATAAGAAATTCCTGGCGTAATATCGAGAATTAAATGAGTTTTGTAATCTTCGACCGGGTCTGACGTTAAATGAAATTTGATAGCAAGATGTTGCAAGACAGTGACATTAAATCAAACATCACAGAGATTGACTCACACAGAAAAAAGATATTCGAGTAATTAATAAAACCGATAGACAGGTCAGGTTATTCACCTCATTTCACTGTCAAATAAGAGATAACGAATTGAAAGGATGACCTCTTGTAACCAATGTCTTTCAAAAGACAGCATGAGTTTCACTGACGTCGATTTTTCAGTCTCGTCTTCGTCGTTATAGTTTGATGTTTAAAGTGTTTTATTTACTTTTATTCAAAAAGAGGTAGACAAAAAAAAAAGCACGATGAAAAAGATGGTTAAACCCTGTTCCCGGTAGTCAATGCAATAATCTAACATGAATAGGCTGTTTCCAACCTTTCCTGCTAAATATATGGACTTTTTGTTGAATATTATTTGAATCAGCTTTACAAATTAGGTATTGCAAGTTGTTTTCAAAACTGAAAATTGCTTTATAAGTTTATATTAGAAATACTGAGTAAAATTTATTGGGTTATGGGTTACTTTTAAAACCCTTATTGTTTAGCCCAAGGCCTTATAGCAGAGTTTAAACAATATGGGATGACATATTTCACTTGTCAAATAGCTTCCACTGATAAATGAAAAGAAACGTTTCTTATGCTACACAGCTTTCGAACTACGCATACATTACACTTCTATCACTTGGTGTAAATATCAACATCACAAAATAAACATTTAGTTTAAGCAACTCAAATAAACCTCAGGGTAGCATGCATTTAATAGTGTTTGGAAAACACACTAACTAATCTCGAAACCACGAATAGAAAGCAAAATCATGTTGGCTACTTACTCCCTCTATACGTTTAATTGGATATGAAGCCTGGCTTATCAAGTGCTTTGTGGTATAAATTTAGCATTATTGCATGTTTTGCTTTGACTGATATTCTCTAATATTATAAACATGTATTGATCGTTTTTGCTCAGTGAGTTATACATGTTAAAACCTTCCTTTCCTGCTGCATTAATATATTATATATCTCACCACATCGTGAACATTTTACATCTAAATACATGCGAGTACATTTTGGTATATTTGATAAAAAAAAAGTCAAGATGTTCAGGTACAACTTTTAATCAAAGAAATGTGTTTTCTAAGATGTTGCCAGGCAACAATACTAAAACAAAAATTGACGTTGCAAGGCAAAGTTATTAAAACAAACATTGACGTTAATTGTCTGTGTCTGATATGTTATAAATAGGAACAGATATTTAAAAAACGGGATGTGAATTTGTGTTCAACAAATTACGCACCATGAATAATAATTCCTCATCCCTCACTTGAGCAAGATTGTGAGTAGTGTCTGAGGGAATGTTTAATTTTGGTAAAAATCCGACTGAATTATTATTGTGTTTTCTTCATCTTGTTTAGCTAAGCCAGACTCTGGTCTAATTTATAAAAGGTTTACATCAGCACATATCAGCAACGTGTCATGAAAGAAAAATGAGATTTACAAAATACAAAACGATTTTTCTATTGATCGCGATTTTCATGAGTTTGAAATATAACGTTTTATATCTAGATCTTCCTTCGTTAGTTGACGCCACAATAATCTAAGCATGGGTCAAGAATGTTTGAATGATAATTTACCATTCGAAAACGTCTAACCTGTAACTTGTTATATATTAAAATACTCGATCATTAAAAAAACAAAGAAGAATAAAACCTCATTTCCATTAAGAACAATGAAATAGACATTTCGAACGCCTCTGGGAAGGTTGAGTCAAGAGAATTATCGCATAGAAATAAATTGGTCTATGTCCAAGGGGTTTAAAACGAGTGGCAATGAAATTCAATGAAAAAAGGCTAATACCCTTTAATACCCTTTGTCAAAGTCATTTCACCCTTCTCAGTTAAATAAAAAAGGCAAAATGAACCTTTTCTTTTCTTAACTTATTTTATTTTATTTTAATTGTCAATTTCATTTTCGGAATATTCATTACTAATTGGTGTTTGTTTATTAGTCCAAAAGGTAGACTGTATTTGTCAACAAATGATTATCTTATACACCCGACAGAGTGTCATCTTAAAAAGTGTTTGTATTGCAAAGAGTTTCTCCGCAATATCATCAATAACAGAATTGGCATCTTATGAGAGTTATTTGCCTTTTTCGGATTATTTTAAATGGTAGTCATGCACGTTGTCCATAGCTTTCTACACACCTAATACGCTACTCCTCCAACCCTTTATCTTTGACAAACAATTTTCTCATCCTCATGTACTAATTTTGTGTAAATCCACATTGTGTAAGACTAACTGATAATAAATAATTATAATTTAAATTCAAATTTGAAGCCGATGTCAGTTCCTTTAATTTTTGAAATTAACATGATATTTATAAAAGTTTACTAAGCACAGTCTACCAAGTTTCAGTTTACGGTGTCTGCCACACATTATAAGTGTACCTGCCCATACAAATGTTTATTAAAATATTTGCCCATTATATATTCTGTAAACAAGTGAGCTTCGATAAATAATGTGGAGATTTGTAGACATTTTGTCAAGATGTTCTTTAGAGAAACTGCCGCTTGATCACCATTTATGATCAAGGTACACATAATTTGATGCTCTTTTCTTGATGAAATGGGCATATTACACTAATAATAATTGATTATAATCGATAGCGTTTGCTATGCGAATTGATTGCAAAAGATTTAAAACAACAATGTTCATCTATAATCTTCAATTTGAGACAGTATTGAATGTTAGGATCCCGTGAAAAAATGATTTGAGGTTTTGTGTATTCAAGTTTCTGACACATCTCTACAAAAATATGAAAGAAATGGAATCCTAACAAATTTTATTGAATTCACGTACGTGCCTCTTACAGATGTCATAACGATACTTGGGGACTAAGGCTTAACTCTTCATAATTATCTGGTCCGAGGGTGCTACTTGTAATCGTGACCCGATTGTGTTATAATAAAGCCTCCTCTGTGTCTTCAATCATGAAATCCTTATTACGTCCCATATATCTCTCCTCACCACAACCACTCTGCTTAAACTTACTTCCCCTTTTCACAATTTCATAGTCTCCTTACTTCCCTTATTTTGTTTACTATTTTATAACTAGCTTTCATCGTTCTTCTTTCTATAGGCTTTCATTATTATTTTTATAATACTGTTATTATAATTTCTCTTTATCTCACGATCTGATCCTGTTCTCGATATCTGTTTACTGTAAATTCTGTCGAGGTAGATTGATAGACAACTGGTCAATCTATGGATTCGAAATATTATTCGTAATCATTAAGGCGCAGGAGCCGTAGGCTTTTGATGGTCGAGGTTTATTCAAAGTAGCAATTTACAAAACAGCTTCAAAGGCAACAGAACAATACATGAATAAAGAAGAATAGTTTTCCTTTTAAAAGATATCTGAATTAAAATAGTGTGTTTTTTTCTTGTGATTACTTCTGATTAATTTTTCTTGATCAGATATTTCAAAATCATTAATCTTTTATTGATTATCAAATAATATGTTTACTCTAGTTTGTCAACTAGACATGAACTATGGTAAAACCATACATAACTATATAAATAATGTGTGAAGACAATTACGGTTAAACCAATAGAGAAGAAAACATAATCGATAATTTCAGTTTTAAACCCAGGGAGGATTTATACCTGAAGATAATTCTCTCGATTTTAAGTCGAGAAGGCCTACGATTAAAACTCAAATTCACGAAAATATATCATTCATGAATTTATCGCTCATACATTCTTCTTTCATAAATCAGAAGTTGTATTTTGATTGCCATACAGAGGCCAACTCGGCTTGGTCAGACCACTCAGTATGAATTCAATTGCTATCAATATTTCAAAACAACAGGTCAACACCTCCTAACAAATTATCATTTAGCCTAGATAAGGAATATCAATCAACAGCTTTAGCTAGTCAAAAATCAATGTTAACAACACACTCGGTGATTGAGTTACACTGTTGCATAACCATTTTTGGTAAATTGTGTTTGTCGACATTCTTCTTTCATTGAGTTGAATGACTTGGTCATTAGTATACTTGACAACCCAGTAAGTACAAACAGTTGAAACCAAATTCAAGAATGAGAGGAAACATAATGAAGTTGAGTATCAACTGAAGAGTGAGGAACAATGGAGTGAGACGGTTTCTTTTGGTTTGAAGTCGGAACAAGGTCATATTTAGAAAATTAAAATGAGATCATGTTGAATTTTTTGCTAAAATCTAAAAAGGTTGACGTACGGTTTATTTTCCTTAAACACTATAAGAAGATTTGACAGTAATGACTTGGATATATATCTTGAACCCAGCTAAAGAATGACTGGATTTGAAATTATAAGTTTAGGTTTACACAAGTGAAATGTGTTTTAGGAAGAATTAATGAAGGTGATCGTCAACTGGAGAGTGAGGAACAAAGAAATTAAAAGTGTCCTTTGGTTTGAAGTGGGAACAAGACCAGGTTTAGAAATTTAAATGAGATCATGTCGATTTTTTTTAAACAGCGTAAGTTGAGATCAGCCAAGAACAACAATGTTTCTTTTTTTCCAATCTTCACGAGTGTAATTCCTAGTGATTAATCCGGCGACTCTCTTGTTAAATTTCTCTAGTTGTTCAACTGAGTTGTCAACCAACCTCGAGAATAAATAAAACTGAATCTGAATTTGATTAATTTTGTGTTGGTTCCACGCGAAACATGCTAACTTCATAAGTTGTCTAACTTAAGATTGAAACATTGTTCTTTTGTCTTCATCAGAGTAGTGTGAAAGTTTATTTCAAAGAATTTCAAACATTGTCGACATATAGAGTAAACCGATAAATATCATTTGATAGCATGATACCCTATATTGTTTGTTGCCCTTGCTTCTTAGATTGTTAAGTTGGTGACATTTTGTTGAAATCAATCATCAAAGTCGTTCTCAAAAAATGTTTTCAAACAGTTTGCTAACGTAAACAATGGTTTAATGCAAAACTCTTTTTTTTTAAACTTGCAGTGGACAAACTAGAAATTGCGTTTATTTTTATTTATTTTTACTATTTGTGCCTCGCAAGGGCTCAGACAGGTTTTAACTTAGGATTTTTATAATTAGATTTTTAAAATGAGATAAACGAAAAAAACATTATCTTGAATAAAAAAGTATTGGTTAGCAACAAACAAAATTAACTATTTGACATTTGTTAATGGTAAGAATTGTTATGGAAAATGAATATGAAACTTATTATTAAGATTTGAGTCCATGTATTCGTTTTTGTCTCTGAAAAAGCTTTGTAAATGAAAAAAAGTAGTGTCGTATTTAATTTTGCTATAAATAGATCAACTATCAATAGAGATACGTACCGAACATAGTTGTTATCACTTATTTCTATCGTCATTGTCAAATAAGCAAACAGTGATGTGTTTTCTCCTGATTAAATGTGTGCTTGTAAAAATAATATACAACTTATATAACATCTAGACGTTTTATAATAACCAAATCATCCGTGAGATGTCAAAACTCATCAGCACTGATGTTGAAATATGATTGTTAATGTTAGACATATCTTTCAAAAGTTTGGTTAAATAACACTCTGAATTAAGAACGATATTAGTTTCCATAATTCAAATACTAAATGAAGAGATGTCTCAATCCTTCGTAGTTTATTAGTAGATACAGAAGTATTTTAGATTGTTACCCAAATGTAAGTTTCTCCCTAAATGTGGATAACAAATTATAACCAGAAAAGCAGATCCTTTGTTTAGTCTCGTGATATTTGATCTCGGTTAAAAAACTATATTTAAGATGTTGTGCGGTGGATCATGTTTTTTTTTCTCAATATAAACGTATTGTATTGATTATAGTTTTGAAATGTCATAAAATATATGCGCTTGACTGAGGCTCCTGAATTATTCAACATACGTAATAAAATATGACATTGATGATCATAGCAAATAAATCAAAATTACGAAATCACTACTTTCTTGCTCGCGTAGGAAGACGCATAACAATCGTGATTTGCGCAATGACATGAATACAAAGACTGTTTTTGTATGCCCCCACTGTTCAAGCTTTTTTTCAAGCTGTATTAATCTTCTTCTTAATATTGAGTTAACAAAGTTTGCAACATGTTGCACTAAGACAATACAGAAAGCTATTTAGCGTAACAGCAAGTCAGTATTCTAATGTTAGAATAAAAAGTCACTGTATAATTTAGATCAATTCCGTGTGTCCCTGAAACACAGCTTTTAGATTGTCATCTAAGAAGAATGACAATGACAATAATGAAACATTATGACGTATTACAAGAACTACTACAGATTTGACACATAACGATACACTAAGAATAATTTGACACATTTTCTACCATGTTAAAGTATCATTTATTCCAGACACCACGTTTTGTATTCCTCATAATTATTTTATTTATTTTCAAACCTGGGACACACAGGTTGTAAAAAATGAAGCAGTTGCAAGAGATCGGGATTATATAATGATTGAAGTTTTTTCATTAAGAACTGCGTGCGATTGACTGGAATATGACGTTACAAAAAGGATAATGTATATGCAAAATTGATTGATATATTTTAGACTAACTGTATTCGACTTGTGACCTTAAACTCTGACCTTGTTGAGGACATATGACACTCATCGTATATATTTTGGGATTGTTCGTTGTCAGCAAACATGTGGTATGCAAAACATGCGTTGGCAAAAAATGTAAGTGTGTAAAAACAGCAAATTGCAGTTAACAATAAATACAGATTGACTATTTTAGAACTTAAATAGGCGGACACAAGAGACAGATGCAGATGTTTCGCTCAATGGCATGAATAGAAAGACATGATGGGCATTCGCCTAGTGTTAAATTATCTTCAACTGCTGTAATCTTCTTTGTATTTCTGATTGCATAATTGTTTGACGTTAAATGAACTTATTACAGATTTGTTGTCTGTTGAAGCAAGTCCAAATTCTATTAAAAGTATTAAAAGGTCACTGTACAAGGCGTTTCGATAACTTTGCC
>JAUUEB010472175.1:0-11551 GCA_032362205.1 Clione limacina | reverse complement strand
ACCTGCCACTTTGGCGGGAGCTAGACTTCGGGGCTCTATCTGCTGTTTGAGCTGTCCTCCCTATAACCTACCAGTACCCACACAACCCCCTTCTCCCCACATCAATTCCCCTCCCAAAAATACCCATAAATACGGAAAAAGACGTAGAAGCCTTGCTACACTTAACATTGACAAGGGAAAGATGTGGCCGAAAGTGCTCTGACAACGAGTGTGACCGCAAGCAAGAGAATCAGAATATGTCGGTGATGTGAATAGTATACAACCATATATACATAAACAAAACTCATTATGAATATTTTATGAATAGCATATTACAAATGTAATACATAACTAACTTGTAAAACTTTTTTTTAAATGATGGCATTCTTGAAAACTAAACTCACTTCAGATTCTGATAAAACAAATTGCAACTATATCCTTTCCCCTAACCACTTACCTTCTGCTACTATAATATAGCATGGTCATTATTCGCCTAGACTCGCTGTCATAAGGCTCTATGAAAACAAAATATATGACCCTGATAGATATCATCTGCCTGATGCCGGATGCTTCAGAATCATACACTTTGCACCAGAGCCTAGAAACACGACCTCATATTAAATTTCGTTATGTTATATTTTTATGTGACTAAGGACCTATATTATATCAATAATTATATTTACATAAAGAAATAGAAACATAATTTTAGAGAACAGATTAAAATCTGTTTGATAGCTTTCAGAATCCTACTTATGACGATGAAGATATAACATAAAGCAAAAAAACAAATAAGGGCCAGATCCTTTATACAAGAAAAGGAAAACAAATGTTTTAGAAGGTAATCTCCCAGGCTTTACCCTCACTCAAGATGGCACGACTGACAGTATGCCCATATTGTAATGCATCTGAGATACCTGTATATACCTCCCCCTTTCTATTCCCTATTACCTACTGTGACACTCTCATAAACCTACAAACCCCCCTCCCAAAAATAGAAATAACCATGGTACCGGAAGAGGATGTGGAAAGTTTGCCACAATTTGTCATTGATAAGGACCCATCGGTCGAAAGTATTCTGACATAAGATTGTGGCCCTGCGAACAAGGATCAAACGGTATGTTGGTGGTTTGATGTATTGAGTTAATACTCTATTTACGATGTTGAGAACCTATATCAATAACAGCTAAAAGAAGAAGACGCAACCTACTAAGGACTACTATACTAGAAGAGATATAAGTAGGTATTTCAGAAAATAAAGCAATGGTTTATTACTTTAAGGGTACATGGAACAAAGGGTTCAGGGGAAAGAGGCGTAGAAAAATGCCAATTACTCAAGCAAAATCGTATTAAAGGGTAGTATCAAACTATCATTGCGAAGCAGTAACATATTATTAATTGTGAACAATATCAATATTATGGATATATTTCTACTTATTGCTGTAAACGGTGCTCCCATAACTCATATATCTTTTAAATCTGGTAATCTTTCCTCATGTTACACCCTTATTTTTACTAGGATAAGATAAGTTTACCTGTTACTTTTCTGTGCCATCTCTATTAGGGTGGGTCGATCTTGCCACTTTTTCTTCAAATCGTAAGGGCGTATCGATATTTTAACGGACCTCAATGCGCTTGAAACGAAAATTAAAAATTAAAATACAACCAAATATCTAGGGGGTGAAGTGACGTTAAAATTTCAATTTTGGCGCAATTTTCTATCTTTTTAAAAAAAATGTATTTCAGCCTGGTGTGATATAAATACATATGTAAGGGCTTTTTGTAACGTACTTTTCTCAACTAAAAACGAAAATAACTTTTTTTCAAAAAAATCATTAAGAGGGCCGGGAATGACGTAAAAAATCCAAAAAAAATCACTAAAATTAGGTATTTTAAAAGCATCAGAAAATAAATGTTTATTGACTTACATTTCTTGTCTTGGCGTTGAACTGAAGAAATTGGGTACGTAGAAACCAAAACCACTACAAACAAGTTAAAATAAATGTTAAGTGGGGGGAGAGGGGGGCTGACGTCAAAAATCCAGTTTCGCGCCAATAACGATTTTGTTCAAACCTTGATGAAAACTTGCCTTGTTCTGACTGAAATTTTTCACCTCGTTGAATAACTCTCTTTTGCATGTTGCAAATAAGCTAATACATATAGATGCACACGACCTTAATGAAGCGTGACCGGTCAATGACCATAAGTAAGTCAGCCATTCTGCTCTTATCATCGCCATTGTTTGTTTACAGTCAGAGTGGTAAGTCTATTAATTCAGCTGAATCAAAGAAAATCTATATTATTCAAAAGATGATTCCATGAAGAAAATCTCCACAGTGCTACAAAGTCTACTGAAAAGCCTACCTATTGTGAACAGATATGTTTTTTTCAGATTAAGACAGTTCAGAAAAAGACAAATGAGTTGAGTGCACATGATTCAAATGTTCAATTCGAACAAAAAGATACATCATACAACCCTTTGGACTGTACAAAGATGAGCGCAGCTGCAATAAGATATGGGGTATCAAACCGTGCAACAGCTGCCATCAGTGCAGCAACCTGTGCTGCTGTCAACGACTATGGTTTATATTGGGATTAGGGTCTGGCTGCCGAAACTAAGAGGGGGGGGTGACAGGAGATAAACCTAAAGTTAGACCTGGGTTAGGCTTTATTTGTCCCTTAAGAAAAAAATGTTAATGAACTAAACGAATGTGATACAAATATTTTAAACCACGTTTTAGATCGTCAAATGATAGTATTCTCTATACTTAGCGTATGGGTCTTGTCACTGTGATTTTTTTTATTTGAAATTGTTAATCCGTTATTATCAGCTTTATTCGTATTTTCCTATCTATCCTCTTTTTTCACACCATCTAGGAATGTCAAACTAAATCTTTAAAGCTCACTTTTTACTTGAGCAATCGTTCGGAAGAATTCTTGCTAGATTTTATGTTTGAATGATAGTATCACTGAGGACGCTTAGTACGTTTTAAGGTTATCGGAATTCACTCCACATCTATTTAGTTATTTTATTGACAACAAATTAAGTGCACCTTCAAATTACTTTTTTATTTAAGAATGTTTATTGATACTTTAAGGCTAACTATTCAAAGATTGTGGCACTGAAAAGAATATTCTTAAGAATGAATGAACAAGTCTTAAAACCACCAATGAACAAATTCAAAAATGTATTTACAAAAAGAGAAAAAGGGTAGCAACCCACTTGAAAAATACACAGAAAGGACAAAAGTCCACACGACACATGTCAAACAGTTTCGGATAGTTATCCTTCTTCAGTACACATAACAATCTACAAACGTACAAATGGACAAATGCAGAAATAAATGTCAAATTACAAAAGCTCAAACGTGTAGTATTTTAATATATCAAAATTATTTAACGCTTTAAGCCGGATATTTAGTCCGACTCCCTAACCACTCGGCTATCGCGTTCCACTTACAAACTAGAGAGTACTTAAAATGATGTTTGTGTAAAATGTTACATTTTCCGATGTTTAATTAGGTTTTTTAGTATTTTAATTTATATTTCCTTGAACGTTGAATTGCTATCTGACTGATTGTACTGATTGCTTCAGAAAGAAAAGCACGCTTCAAAAATACGCGTAATATCCGAATTCACAAAGTCTGTTCATCATACATTTTTTCTTACGGAGACTCGCTATAATTTTGTTTTGTTTATTAAATGAAGGGGCGTATCTAGCCTTGAGAAGCATCATTACCAAGGGCGCAGAGTGCCACGTTTTTACAGGGAGGGTCCTCTTTTATAACATTTAAGCATTGGAAATATTAGGGGATAATTGATCTTTGGATACTTAATTCATCTTCTTACTTTTTGTATCTAATTCATAGAGGGAATCTGGTGACGAAGTCGCTGTTAGTAGATAAGCTGTAGTTTGGATAACAATGAGATCGGTGTGGTAAAAAGAAGGATGAACTCGAATTATGAATGGAAATTCATTGTTGGCACATTTGTTGTTATATGAAATCTGTAAATCATACTGGGTGGATCAAACATAAATGTTAAACAAACAGTTGCTATAAACGCGTTATAACATAGTAGAGTATGTTCTTTTTGTCCTGCATGTCTGAATAACAGATGTTTGCTAAAACTGATGTTGACTCCTTTAAATCTTAGCTAAAGAAGATGTGGTTATTTTGTCTGAATTTTCTGTTATTGACGTTGCAGTTTTATTCTTTCTTCGTCGTTTAAGAAAAATGTTAAACCTAGATTTACTTTGTACGTCTGTGATTAGAAAACAGCTAGGTCAAATAGATTTGGTTTTAGTTTGATTTTCCCAATCTCACAGTGATTAGTATAATCCTAAAACTGTATTGATGTCAAGCCATAATGGTCTCTTGGTAAGAGAAGAAAAAAGGGAAGAAAATACTTGACCTTTTATAGGAATACAAGCTTTTTGTGATGTAACCTAGTTTTATTCTTTCATAAAAGCTTCACGGAAAACAATTGATGTTTTTCAAGTCTGATTCGGCGAAATATGTGTTTTAACAAGTGAAATAGTATATATCAAAAATAGATTTCATGTGTTCTTCTGCGCGATGAAGCAAGCAGGAGTTATTGCTTTAGGCCTGTGGGACCCAAACAAAATCTATGACACGTTAAACAACCTTTACTTTAGGGAAACATTTTTTTAAATCCCCAGAAAAGAGAATGTTAAGTGGGCGAAATCTGATTCAACCTTTGGGATGTTTGACTATACCAAGGAGTATTGCGGCGTGATTAAAGCTTTCTTATTCTACACAGTTTATGTGATGTGTTTATCATGTGATTATAATTAGGGAATTATAGAGTGCAGTGAGGAATTAGTCGTGTAAATCACTCTGT
Organism: Clione limacina; assembly: GCA_032362205.1. Lineage (NCBI taxonomy): Eukaryota > Metazoa > Mollusca > Gastropoda > Pteropoda > Clionidae > Clione > Clione limacina. Next base: position 6,712 of record JAUUEB010472175.1, on the reverse strand, counting down.
TATTCAACACTAAATTGATCCATTAATAATACAAGATATGCTTTATCCTAATGATTACGAATCAACTCATTGCTTTATTCAATTTTTTTCAAATCTTTGTATCGTTTGAATTAATCTTTTATCATCTGCTAGTTTCATAAGCAACTCACACCAGCAAATATTTTCGATAATCTTTTGTTTTAAATCAAACTTTCGTTTCCCCTTCAAATATGTGTTTTTCTTATAAGCTCATTTAAGATGAGGAATCCTGAAGTCTGATTTCATATTTCATATACAAACAAAAGCGGTCAAAAATGACCTGGTCTCATTTATACTTCGATTTTTTTCCTCTTGGAGAATTTTAATATCCGTGGAGCAAAATTTGTCATTAAAAAGAGGTATTAATCTGCCTAGAGTGCTCTTACTTTTACTATTCAAAATTTCAAATTGTTGCAGTATTACACACATCAAAGGTCACGGTAAATAATAAAGTTGAAACAACTGTTTTCTTTGATTAAATAACAGAAGCAACATATCGTCTTTCTTCAATACAATAACATATAAATTAATAGAGAGGTGAAAAATTAAAAAATAGAAATAATTTAACAACATATAAAACAAAACCCAAGTGACAACCTTGGTTTTTATTAGGAAATTTTTCCCCAGCCTGATTAATAAGTTGAAGGCTGAATATGACATAGTTTGTATCTGTTATGGACGAAAAAATCGGTTATATTTAAATCTCTTTACAATTATTTCTTACGCAATATTTTTAACATGATGAAAAAGTGTCAAAAGGCACATACTAGGGGGGGCAATGAGGGGTTTCTCTGCACCCCCACAGGACTCAACCGGACGGGATTTATATTGATCCCTAGGGTATATAGACACATAAGTTTGCCATTGCTAAAAAATCAACCGGAACGAACTGACCACTAGGGCTGACCAATGGTAAAAAAAACAGCATGCTCAGAATGGATCGTGACTGGTTGCAAATCAAAGGTGGTGCATAGACGATTACAAATATGTATTTGGTTTTACCATTAGTTCCCGAGTAATGAGGTCAAGCGTGACCGTGACGTCATCGGGTCACCCTCTCATCAGTAATATGGTCAAAAATTCAAATTGTTGCATCTTAATGTTCAGCACCTCTAAATCTTTGCCTTGACACGTATAATCAGACACAAAAAAATGTGTCACATAAATTGTTAGAAAACATCTTTTGGAACCTTAAAAAATAATTTGCCAAAAATGTCATTGTATATTGATTCGTACGGAGGTCATTCAAATGAGTACTCACTCATGAAATGATGTAATTCTAACTAATATACCGCTGGTATTTTGGATTTACAGTGTCCAAAATTCAGCCACCCTTTACTTTTCTATCCAGGACTGCACTTTTGCAAATTTTCCGTTCATATGTTCATTATAACGACAGAACTAATCCGATAAATAAACAACATCCAATGCAATAACAATAACTATGAAATTAAAAATGAACCAAGAAAGGAAAATAATATCAGCGTTGGACGGAAAATGAAGACTTAAAGAAAACAAAAGAAAAAAGAACTCAGCTTTGAATACTGTCGTTCACGACGGACAACAAAAGATGTGTCAACTGTGTACAGTCAAAGCGTAGACACAACAACTCGCATGTCACTCATATTGCTCGTGGTTCACCTTGTGTTTTCTTTCTCAATCAAGAAACTTCGTCTGCGTTTTTTTACTTTATGTCCTTTATCCCTTTTTTTCCCCTTACTTTATATAGGGAAAAGCGAAATTAATTCATAAAACCCAAAATATTTTCATTTTCATGAATTTTATTAGTCTAAGTACATCTTTGGTATGTTTGTTATCCTATGTTCAAACTACTGCAAAATCCACCCAGAGACTTTTGAGGAAATCTTGTAACATACATACAAGCAAACAAGCATACACATCAAGGTATAGTGTTATAGATATATGCAAGAGTCAACAAAGAGGAATTTTTTGAAGAGTCTGTTTTAAGAGTTGGATAAATTAATGAAGTAGTGAGAAACCACCATTAAATTCCTTATTTGTCGCCCAGATAAACCTTACACTATCTACAGTTTGTGGTGTGCGGTAAAATTCAAAAATCGCGTTCAACAATCAAATTGAAACATTTATTTTGTTTTAATATATGTGTGAAAAAACCTGGGTCAAATTATTTTGATACAATTTGACTTTGTTAATCTCACAGTCTTTTCTATAATCCTGTGACTGTATGGAAATCAAACAATGATGGTATATCATGATGGAAGACAAAGTTTAATATTTTATAAGGATAAAAAGCTTTTTAGGAATAAACCAATTTTTCTTCTTTCAAAAACTCTAACCCAAGGGAAAATCTTTGAGATTTTTCTTGTCTGATTCGGCAAAATATTTATTCTATCGCGTGAAACAGTAAATGTCGAGAATGGATATTGCTGTGATGCAATGAGGTTTTATTGCTTTAGTGCTGTGGGGCCTTAGCAAATTGAACAATTTCCCAACAAATAGCACTTAGTAAAGTCGAAATCTCCATTCCAAATGATAAACACATCGCATAAACTGTGTGAAATATGATGTTTTTAGTGACGCAGTGTCACTAAAAACATCATATTTCACACAGTTTATGCGATGTGTTTATCATCGGGTTATTATCTGGGTCTATAGAGTACAGTGAAGTATATAAGTTGTGTAAATCACTCTGCCACTCAACATTAATCAATTATAACAGTCATTCTTATCAACTCATTACAAAGCAAATAATTGATATATCTAATGTTTACGTATCTCTCAAATAGTTTAAAATTGTTTGAATTGAAACTGTTATCATTCCGGCTATAGTAACCGATAATATGAAACTACCATCGCAGATATAAACCTATAATCTTAGTTTTAAACAAAATGCCTACTTGCCCTTCAGGTATGGGGTTTTTCAAAAGCTATTCTCGTTATGTTAGACAAAAGTCATAAGATATCATTTGATGTACAGAAAAAACGGTCAGAAACGGCCTGGAGACATTCCATCAAACTTCAAATTCCTTTCAGCTTGAAGAATTATTCCAAAACACATTTCGAAATTCTTTCCATTAGAACAAAAGGATGAATCTGCCAAGAGCATTCTAATCTTTCCTATTCAAACTCAAAATTGAGTACGACTGAGTGGTTGGAAGGAACTTGAGTCATAAGTGAGAGCAGGATAAAAAATAAAATAATTTCTTAGTAAACCACATCAGCATTACTTAAATATAAAATAGAAGAATATAACTTTAACAAACTTTATTAAAAAAAGAGCTTGATAATATTAAATTGTCGTTTTCATTGCACCCAATAATAGTCAGGCGGTCTAGGGCCAAACCTTGCAAAAACCTTTAAATATCACATTGTTTTTGTGTTTTTTATTGTTAAGAAGGGTCCATAAATTGATAAAACGTTGTTTTTACGAAAATCGTACTTGGGCAACTCTAGATTTATTGCATAAATTCAAGATGACCGCCGTCTATTTATCTTTTTTTGTTTTTCTCCACACCTAAGGATCTCAATTTATAGTTTTATGATACCGCTTTTCATACGGGGTTTTCATTTCTTTGGTCAAATTTAGGTTTCAATGTCATTTAAGAGCTCTCTGTTATTTTCGGTAATTTAATATATATAATATTTGTTGTTATATTTAAGCTGTAGAGCTAAAATCGTTCACGGTAATTTGTATTTATCTGCAAAATTTTATTTATCAATCTCATTTCAACGTCATTTTGTATATTCAAGGTAATTAACACGAAAATGCCTTATTTGAGATATAAGTAACATTTTTGTGAATTATTTTCAACCAAATTATAATGATACGACACTTATTTCTGTCATCTCAATAATTCAAGATGAAAATACTGATAGTTATTCCAACTTCCGGTTTCTTTGCGCAAAATACAATTTTAAACACAAATATTTTATATGTAGATTCTAGCTTAAATATAACAACAAATATTATATATATATATATTTCATGTTATTATAAAGGACTGGGATTTCCATCAACTAAAAGCCTGGATCATGTTACAGAACGAATCAGATCTTATATCTCAAGACATAATGAGCACCATTTTGACGACTGTCACTGGTCTTCGTCTCTCGTTATTTCATAGTGTTTCTGCCATTTCATATGTGCAAAGAAAACAATCCAATTCGGAGATATTTTTTGTCGTTCGACTTATAATGATAACAAGTACCTGACTGATAACTACTATCTCATATCAAGGTTGCATCGAATTAATGGAATGAAAAGTACATTGTCGTTGAATAATTACGAAGTAACTGTCTAAGTAAGATTGACAAAAAGAACTGTTTGATGCAGATAATCATTGGTGAACTTACGAAGCAACTGCCTGGGGAAGATTGTTGTTCGAAATAACTCACCGGAATAAAAAATTTGACTAAATGCGAAGTCACAGTCTGAAATAGATTGTCGTTGAAATAATTACGAATTAACTTCCGAAGCAGATTAGCCCTCAACTATATACAAAGTACCTTCTACGGCAGACCGTCAAAATACGAAGTAACTAACCAAGGCATTTGTTGTTCGCACAATCACCTGTCTAATGGGGATTGTGTGACGTTTGTCTAACTACGAAGAATCTAACAGAGATAGATTGTCGCATAAGCAATAACTAAGTAACTGCCCGAGACAGATAGTCCGTACGTCTAAATGCGAAGAAACTAACCGAGTCAAATTCTCATTCGATTGATCCTAGACATTTTGTCATCAAATTAAAATCAGGGAATCGGAGCCGGAGCCGTGGAGCCGGAACTGGAGCCCGAACTGGAGCCGGATCCGAATGGTTTTCAACTGGAGCCGGAATCGTATTGACTTGAACTATTATTTTTTAGATAGGAAATTAATTTTTGCAAGTGTTTTTTCGTTGTGTCTGGGGTCGATTTTATAGGCGGTCAAACATTGACCTAGAAACCTTTAAACATGATTCCTCGGCAGTTATCCCAGGATGCACCTTAGCGTACTTTCAAAATTCAGTTTTGAATTATTGTTTGATATTTTGCCTTAAAAAATGTGCTGGACTAAATTGCTTATGTGATTGCGTATTTGTTCACCTTCAAAAATACAAAAAAAAATTAAAGATGAGAGTAGGATCAGAAAAAAGGCGCCGTGGTAAAAGCGTCGGGCTATTAACTAGAAGTGCCGGGGTTCGAGTCTCAGTAGCGGCAATAGTAATTTCTTAAATTGCCTAAACAAATCAGGATTCTATTCTTGATTTCCCAAATAAATTATTTAAGGTAGTTTCCCAAAAGTCGGAAATTGATTGACGATCATTTCAGTGTCGTCACAATGGACGATTCAAGGCAATAATGCACGCACAAAGCATCACTTTATCTTCCTCCTTTATATTTATTTATGGTAAAATACCATTCATAAAAAAAGTTACATGCATGAATAGCCATTTATTTTATCTATTGTTTGAACAAGATTGACTATGGTACAGCTTAAATACAAGGAGCACCAGGACATAAAGGAAAGTTAGCATCGATACTTGAACAAGAAAATCTTAAATTAAAATGAACCTTAAAGCATGGTAAGAATACAAATTCCAAACTATCAAGTCAAAAATTCATATACTTGACCATTTAACATATGAACTAACTTAAAAATATAATTGACTCGCTTTCAAATTTCTTGAAAAGCTTTTATGTATAGAACATTTATTGATTTCGTTATATTGACCAATTTCACATTTATCCTGTCTAATTTTCTTGATCAAGGGACTATAGCTTTCTAAACTGGTTGTGTAAAATCTAGGTACTTTTTAAAATTTAGCTTAAAAATAACAAAGTTTCATCACCGTCTAATGCATGTTTTAAACATTTTAAACATTTCGTGTAAAGGGAGGTGATATCAAAAGCATAAGGGGCAGTAATCACATGTTCAGTTTAATTTAATTTCAGAATAACTCAAACGTTACAATTGTTGTTATTATATTATTAAAATCGCATTTTCAGATAGATATAACTAAGTCAGAAATCTGATTTCATTTTCTTTATGCTTTTTACAACTTATCTTCAACAAAAACAAATTGTCTAAAACTAACAAAATTAGTAAAACCCATTTTTTATAACAATTTCATTTTGATGTAAACAATCTGATTTTCATCATGATAAATCATAAAATCACTCAAAGTGTAAGTATTTTAAGTGGGGAAAAAAATATATCTTTTGCTGATCCCGCAAGAGGTTAAGGTACGAGAATAAAAAGCTTTTAAAGAGAATTAAGAAAGATACAAGACTTACTTTATGTTACAGATAAGTCTTTTCCCCAGGAGGTTTGGAACGGAGTAGGTATAAACTTTGAATGATTGCCATTTTTCAGACACGGCATGTGCCAAATAATATGGTACCCACGTCCTTTTTTAATCATTTGCCAATCATAATATCCCATATGGATAGTAAAATACCCTAGCCCTAGTTTAATTCTAGATTTAGCACAGATAAAAACCGAAGATAATGTTGATGTAAATGCACAATGCCATGGACTCATAGACCCTGTCCCTCTTTATACAAATTTTAATTATTTCCCACAAAAACATTTTAATTCATCAATGTATAATAATGACACTTCTATAGCGCTTTTCCTTTAGAGTAAGCCCAAGGCGCTTTACATATATTACCCCTGACAGGCAGGACGGAGACACACATGTACATTCGTAGTATACAAGGAATCGACCGA
>JAUUEB010472164.1:0-11553 GCA_032362205.1 Clione limacina | reverse complement strand
TGAAAATTTTCAGCATCACTTTCTCAGACTTTCTGAAAATGTCCGGACGCTAAACTACAACCCCACTTCCCTTGGCCTTATACAAATGATTGTGCTTTTTATGAACCTGATGTTAAGTTGATTAAATCTGCAGTTGACTCCACTATTCAGGGATTGATAACTGAAAATGAAAAAACTATAGGGACAAAGTTAATGTTTTTACGGATTGGTGTGACAACTATTACTTACTTCTGAATATCAAAAAGACCAAGGAGTTAATAATTGAATTTAGAATTAATAAAGATACACTTGCTCCCCTCACAATAAAAAATGAAAAGGTTGAGACTGTAAATTCTTACAAGTACCTAGGTGAAGGTATCACGATTGATGACAAACTGACATGGCCATGGCATAAGCACGCTTCTTGTCCACAAGAAAATGAACCAACGTTTAAACTTAGATGTTTTAATATTGATAGCACTATTTTTCACTCTCTTATAAATCTATTATAGAAAGTGTCCTACTTTTGTGCATTACTTGTTGGGGGGGGGGGGGGATTGTGCTTTATCAGATCAAGTAAAATTTAATCGACTTTACCTCTAGCCTCTTGAAGTGGAAAGGAAGAAGACCAGATTTGTGTGGCAAATGTATTCAAGGAAAGTAAATATTTTAGAAACCTTACTGTTAAACCGAAAATAATTGATGTGTGTTGTTTTATTAACATGAAGGTATGATATTTTTTAGGAAATAAAGGTTAATAATATACGTGATGTATCAAATAGGGTTATGTGCAATTTCTGAATTTGTTTACGTCAAAAACTACGTAGTCCAAAGTGATTAACTGGCATCAGTCAAACGGTCCGGAAATAAGGCCAGGATTTTTGTGGCGAATGTATTTAACGAAGGTAAATATGTTAGAAACTTTACTCGATGTGTGTTGTTTTTATTAAAATTAAAGTAAGATATGTTTTAGGAAATTATGTAAATAATCTGAGTGATGCATTGGGCTTCATAGGATTTGTTTACGTCAAAACGTGGAATCGATTAAAAGTGACCAACTGGCTTTTTTTTTATTAGTTTACACTCAAATCGAGGCTCTTCTGTAACACAATTTTTAAATCAAAAATAGGCTTAAAAAGTCTTAATTAGGGATGAATTGAAAAATATTTTCGTAAGATAAAACCAGCGAGGGGTCAAGGGAAACATCGATGGAAATCACAAGTTCAAAAGATGATGTTTTTTGTTGAAAAAGACAAAAACACTTCCCTAATGGCTTTTTTTTAGCTCCATCTAGGATCGCGCAGTGACCTTTGAACTCAAATATTTTAAGAGCTATTTTAATGGCTTTTGAGAATGTATAGAATAAACTTTTTAATGATACTTCCTTTAACACCAGATAATTACCATAGAAAATGAAAAATAGCAATGAATTGCATGAAGGAAGCCTAGATTTGTGTTTTTAGTGACTTAAAAAAGATCTACTGATTGCAAGAGACCATCCTTTGGACTTGTCCAAAAGGGGGGTGGTCTAAATAAAATCAGTGACACTAAAGATGTCGTTTATAAAAATGTAAACATAATGTAGGACAGCCAAAATCGACTCTCTCACAAAATAAAAGTCCCTTTTTCAATGATTTCAGCCACAAAAACACACAAACTGCAATTTTCAATAACATAAATTTAAACTATATTTTTTTCTAACTGGTATAAAGCAAAAATAATTATGCCTCTGCCAATTCAGTGCTTAAGGCATGTTCACCTTCCTTTCGGCATGCATAAGTGTTTCAAAGAACAAGTACCTGACGTTACGGCTAATTTGGAAGAAAAATAAGAAGGACAAAGGCATTCATCTTATCGGCATGAAGAAAGTCTGGTGTAGATAGTTCTAATTCTTGCAAAAAAGCATAATTAATATCTTGGTTTCTGTCTTTTTGTGTTGATGTTGAAAAAAAGAAAAAAAAAGTGATTCCCAAACATGATGTTCAGAAACATTTTTATTGTTTGCTTCAGATATCATGAAAATCTACATTGTCTCCAGTAAAGACAGAGTCTTCATGTCTGTGAATGGAAAGACGGTTAGTAATATTCACATTACTTTGTTCCTGATAGGACTTAATTTTTTTAAATTGTTAATGTATTCATCGTGTATTTGGGTGTTTTAAAACCTTCACATACTTAATCAACGTTGTTAATACAGATTTATCACCTTCACCTTTCACATGAAGCATTGGCGTTGTATTTGAGTAGTTTTATCATTGCTTTGCTTACTAACACACGTGGCCTATTGCTATGCTCAAACCTCTTATAAGATTTACTGATATGTGTCTGAAAACAGCAAGTCCTTTAATAGTAGACGCATTAATTCCGGAAAACCTTAATACTGTCTAGACAAATCTTAGGCCTGTGCCATCATACAACTAGATGCCTTAATACAGTGATAAACGATTAAAAAAAATACCGTAGGACCAATTAAATTGACTAAATGACAAATTGAGTGTACAAATGATGTTCAGAGTGTAAGTACTTCTTCTGTCAATTAAGGCCGGTACCACACAGAAAACGTCACTCGCCATACGCAATGACGCAACTCGCCCCTCGAAACACCATACTCCACTTGCGTACGTAACAAATCGTTCATACATTTCGGCGTGGGAAATTATCATCGGCTACGAGAGGCAAGTGGCATATACGCCTTTTGTAGCCACTTTTCTATTTGTGTGCCGAAAATTGTGTGCGACTCATCAATGGAAATTTGATTACTGTTAAATAAGGTATATTTTTGGCAGACAAATAGATAAGTGGCTATAAGTGGCGAATGGCAAATAGCGAATAGCGAGTGACTTTTTCTGTTGGACTCCGGCCGAAGTTGTAATTGTGTAGCTGTTTATAAAGCATCAAGGATTAACTGTGATTTCATTATAATATGATGATAAAAAGTATAAATCTAATTTTTATCACTATAAAACTATCCCACAGGTTTTAGAAAACGCAGAGAAGGTACCCATAGGTAGAGGTATCCATATGGCAATTTTGGACCAGGCAACAGTAAGTAAAGTATTTTCTTTTTAGTTTAAAGTTGTGTTTTAGTAATCGTATTGTATATTAGTGGCTGAAGTACCCGACCTTGACCTTGAAGAAGGATAAAGAAAAAGAAGTTAACTAGAAATGGACTTGTCTTCGTAAAAGAAATATTGAATCACCCTATAGAATCATCCCATCTCCTTTCAAAAGCTACGTATTTTGTCATGCTGTTTATTTCCAATTTATTTCAAAACTTTCTTGGTGAAACGAATTTAGTTATTACTATCTATCAAAATTCATGGGCAAATTTTTATTCAATTTTCACCCAGGGTAGTGTCGTGGAAAAACATCTATTTGACACATACAGCCCACACGAAGATGATGCTTTGGTACGGTTTTTAAAAACGGTCACAGACGGAAGGATTGTGCTCTTTGCCATCAAGGTAATCTCGTTTGCAGATTTTACTAGCTGAAAAACATCTGAAAGAATTGTTAAGGCTATGTCCTTAAAACTATCAAAATGTTAGATAGAAGAACATATGCATTGTGTATTGTTCATTTTTTGTGTTAACTTGTGTCTAAATATCATTTAACAAACATTTCGATTGTTTATGTATTTATGCATTACCCATACGAAATAAAGTATTGGAAATTGAAATTCCTGGTAAGTCAAACTCGTTTATGCTAATTTTGTTTTTGAACAGGATGAAGGGACACAGAATCTCAAAGATTCTACGCGTTCGTTCATCAAGTCAATGGGCAGTGAAGCAGTTGATAATTTAAATTATCGAGATACGTGGGCATTTGTTGCTATCAAAGGAGAAGGTAAGTAACTAATATATTGTCAGTTCATGAACATTTGACTTGTATTTTGGCTTGTTCTTCTATTTTATTCATTATTTTCAAGGTCACTTGATTGATTAAGTATGTATGTTAATCATCTACCTTTATTGTAATATTATTGCTTAACCTGGTCAAGCAATAGTTTTCGAATGTAAGTATATAGACGGTACATTATATACATTCCTGTGAATCTAAGTAGCACACTTTAATGTATATATTTATGTCGAACTTGGAAGATGTATGTATAGATTAAAATCAGTTTTAACATGCCAAGTCAAGATACTGGTTATATTAGTTCATACGTTGATAACATAATGCATTAGTCCTTAGTTTTATGAGTCATATCTGCCAATTACAATTTGGCCTGACATCCACTCAATGATTATTACAGTAGCTTTGGCTTTTTTTGAAAGTAACTGTGAAAAAAAATAACAATAAATGCAAATATTGTTAAGATATTGATTTTTGGTAAACAAATAAGGTTGATCAACTATTTTTTTCAAAATAAGGTATATTTTACAACAGTGATGAGAAATTAAAGGAACATGTGTTTTTTAGTGAAGTCATTCAGAAAAGAAGCTACGTTTAAAACAAAAGCGGGATGACGGTCACAATTATTTCGGTTAAATGTTATTTTCACTGTATTATGTTTAGTCAAACTGTAAGCATATTAATGCCATTATATGATATTCATCTACATAATACAAATTTAAAATATGTTTGTTTGTTTGTTTGTTTATTTATCTGTTCATGGAATATTTGTAAGCAATCGGATAACAGCTACAGTTGTGACTTTATCAACCTTTAGCATTAGGATTGTAGATATAACCAGATGAGCAGTTAAGCTTTTGGTGTTATTCGGTTGCCTTAAAGAAATGTTATTAGCTTTTTAGTAAATATTCTCAATGACCGGCCAAGAGTCTAAACTTTAAGTGCACACACGTCCAACAAACCCAACAAAAGCAACCTGATGCAGCTAATTCGCGCGTTAATGAACACGATATTATGATTCTGAGTTAATAGACAATGTAAATATCAACTGACAAAAGAGTAAATAGTAAAGAGTGCTTTAAAACTACGGAATTTAAAAAAGCTTTGTTTCCTTTCTTTGTGCATCTTTCCCGGGCAAGAACGGGTACTGAGCCACTAGTATATTACAATAACTAGCAAATGGCCCGTTCTATGAATGGTATTTTTCAAATCACAAAAAAACATGTGCATATGTATTGGAGATGTGTATTTGTCTTAAATTATCAATACACAATTCATAAGAGGATAAGAAAATAATTAAGCGACCTAAGTTATTACATCATTCAAATATATTTCTAACAAGAATTATTCCAAATGATCCCTCCAGTAAAACCTGAATACGTAAGTACAAAGAGAAAATTACACAAAGATGGCGTGAAAACAGAAAATACATAATAAAATACAAACAAAGGTTAATAATAACGGATTCACGATTTCAAATAAAAAAAACACCATGCCAGTCGCACGACCCATACGCTACATAATCAGAGTACTATCATTTGGAAATCATTTGGCAATCTTAAGAATTGTTAAAAATTATTTTTATGGCGATCATCTAAACTTATATATTTTATTTATTCATGTTTTTCCGCTTTTGCAACCAGTTGAAATAAAAAATTTCTGTGACCTCCTCTTAGGTAAAAGTCAAGGAGAGGGTCATAGTCAAGGGGATGACTGGGCCGAAATGGTAGAGGTCAATATTGATCTGGCACTGTCTATTGATGAAGGTAAATTGGTATTTACATAATATATAGTGAAGTGGTTTATTTGGTAGTTATACCACAGAGTGTCTCAATAGCAGGACATGAGTATGTATATGGTTTCACTTAATTCTCAAATTTCAACATATTTGCTACTTGGAAGCATTGTCCCTGCTACCTTTGATTATTTAACTTTCGATATTTTCTGAAGCACGTTTGCCAAGTAAACATATGTATTTGCAGTCTTGTTTCCTGCAATGACTTACCTGACAAAGGCCTTAATTGTGCAATCACCAAGTGTGCCTTTTCTTAAGGCCAGCAGTCGATACTTTGTCAGACATAAATTCAATATATGTCTTATCTTATAACCTAAACAATTAACGCTAGATTCACAGTCCTACTACCGAGTAAGTTTGTATCTAAACTACTGAATGACTATTTAGGCTATATTCAAGTGTTAAGCATGACGATTTTGGTTATTTATATGGAACATTTTACAATGTTATAACATATAAGCTACGTTCAGACTATTCTGTAATATGATCATCTCGTATTTTCTTTGTTAACATTAACTGATCTGTGAAATGCAAATATAAGTATATACTTATAGCTTTCTAGACCTCTAGCATGCTTTAAGAGGGCATTATCCCATTACTAAATATGCCGTAAGGTCTCAGCCATCTGTTGTTTAGATTTCATCAAGTCATTAATAATTTTTTATGGGGGGGGTGCAGGTACGGCCACAGTGTTTGCCAATTACAACAATGTATAATTCCGAGGAAATGAATTGATATCCAACCATTAAAACATGACTAAACACAGTTGCCCCTTTCATCCCGTCGCAAATTCATTATAAGGATGCATTTTCTATTTTTCCCTTTCAAGTTTGGGTTATCTCCCCTTTATGAAATGATGAACAAAATATTCGATACCCTATGAGCAATGTCAACTAATCAAATAATATAGTATGCCACATAATGTTAGATATTTTGACAAGCAACATAATAAGTTGCACTATACTCAGTGTTGAATAAAATTTGTTTCATGCAATTTCATGGTGTAAAGGTTATTTATGTGGCTTTAATTTGAAATCAAATTCACTTTTTTCATAATATTTTTTTCATTTGTAAATTTGTTTCTAAAGAGGTTTATTTTGATTTTAATGAAAACTTACTAAGGAATGAAGACATCTAAAAGTAGCTCACCTGCATTCATTTACTTGACTTGTGCATAACCTTGCATGAACCAGAGAGTATGTATTTGGTCTCGATATTTGTCAATATGTATGCATATTTGTATCTTTGTAATGCACATTTAAAACGTTTTAAAAAATGGAAATACGCAATATAAATTACCCCTGTCATATGTCCCTAGCACCACTGGTGCCTTACATATATTAGTCGATAGCAGTTAACCATTCTTACAAGTTTGAGAGTGAAGAGCCATACCTTCATGGGGAATAACAACGGTCATTTCATAAGCTTTTGTACCTAGTCAAGAACAGACAGAAATGAGACTCAACTCTCTCAAATGACTGGTAATTTTTTAATTGTTTAAGGTGCTCGTATATAATGTAGAATTTACCCATCTAAATATTTGACACATATTGTCAACTCAAGTACGCTACGCTAATGTTGTTTTAATGTTGTTAAACGTTTACGAATGACTTCATTAATCCAAAAATTGCGATTATTTGTTACTCAAACAAAGTGACCCTATGAAAGACAAATTTATAAATTTGGAATTACTCCTCAACAGTCAATCCCAATGACACAATCAAAGCAGAGGTTTGTGTTCATCTGTTAGACTCAGACAAGTGGCAGTTTACCAGATGTACAGAACTGATGTCCTTTGTATGCCAAGTTGTCAGTCAAGGTAAGAGTTTATAATTTTTCAGTGTGTTTTTTTTACCCAAAAGAGATTGGGTAACGTTACTTGTTTAGGAATTCCCGATACCTTAATGGTTTTAGGGTTTATAGTAAATACTTATACCATAATGAAAGTGCATCGAAAGAGCTATGTCCTTTAAACTTCACGGCGCTATGCTGTTTTATTGCTTTGCTTTCCACGTTATAAATTGTCGGCCCTTTGTGAATCAGGGGCTGATAATCAAAGATAATCTAATAATAAATACTCATAGGAAGTTCAAAACACGATACCCCCTTTCATCCAGCAAAAAGTTGATGTCATTTGGTCATACATGTTGTTTTATTGGTTCTTACATAATAAAATGAACAATTGTGTACACTTTTGTTTCCCCTATATGTACTTTATTCAAACCAATTTACAGCCCGTGACACTCATGTTTTTTTCTTTTTAGATATTAGCTGCCCTGATGACTGGCTGTTGTCACCAAGTTCCGGTTCATGTTATCTCTACTTTGACCAATCGGCGGACTACTTTAACGCTACGTCAGTTTGTGAGTCGTTTAACGGGACTCTTGCTATGCCTCAGAATAGAAACGAGAGTGATTACATTCAGCTTGCAAGGAGTTTGAACAGGTAAACATTTTTGCACACGTATGTTCATGACATCGACTGTTAAAATAATGTTAAATAGTATTTAAATATTGACTCTCACAAGTTGTCATGAATATTTTCTTTTGAACCGAATAAAGATCGTAGTATATCTGAAAAGTATTTTAGGGGTGAACAGCGTGCTCTGTCACATTGGACGGTCCAATCTCTTTGATTGGCGCGGGTTTAAATCTACCTTGCGTAGATCCCTCAAACGGTAATGTATTTTTTCATATCATAAGAATTAAACTAAACTATTTGAAATTCAACTAAAGTTATGTAGTTAATGTAACGCACTTAACTGTGCACTCTAGAATCAAAAGATTCATTTTCTATATCATAAGAATTATGTTTTATTATCTGGTTTTATTAACATTTTCTTACCTATTTTAATGATGAAAATACATTCATCTTAATGGATCTCTAAGCTTTATTGTGCGTTCTTTTATACCATTTATAAGTATTAAGGTATCAAATATAATGCTCATAGTTATTTCATAAAAATTTGATATTAATCCATATTTTATCATGTTTTTTTTCCAATAATTTAAAATTAGGATTAGGCTTAATTTTTCACAAACAACAGCAACTGCACATTAGTATCATAGTAGGCTGACAAAGTCTTAATGAAATTAGTATCCTATAAGATTTCGTCTCATCTATATCAATATACTGTTTCATGAAAAAAGTCACAAAAAATTTACTATTTGTAATTATCCATTATATCCATTATATTTAATGGTAAAACACACACACTTTGAAATATTCTTGGTCCATTGCGACCATTATCAACAACATTATTATAGTGAACACATGTTAAAACTTGACTAACAAATGCGCTAATAAACAGTTAACTGGAGGGGAAAAAATCTTAAAACACATACTCAGCAAATCGAAACGAAATATCAAATCCTAGCCATATGAAACAAAAATATCACATAAATAATCATTAAGTATTATACTGAGGTTATACAGGGTGACATCATAAAATCCATGAACATATCCAAAAATAAGGTTAAAAATGTGATTTTTGTCTTAATTAAATTGTCAGTAATATTTTTAATACACGTCCATAAGTCAAATTTGAATGTTAATCAAATTGATGATTTTAATTTTAATCATAGCTAAAGTTTGTATTTGTATGTGTTCAATTTCGTTCTATGTTCTATAACGAAACCTTATATTTTCTTAATTACAACATTAGGGGAATAGTTAACACAAACAACACTAACTGCACGAACAGTTCAAACAAGACGCACTGCATGTATAGCACAAAAACAGCATACAGCACAGCTAGCAAAGAAAGTACACACAGCAACAATTGGGTTTGGATCGGTTTAGACAACAATAACGATGATGGAAGCTTCCGATGGGCAGCTGGGAACAGACTGAGAAGCTGGGAAAACTGGAATCACTGTAAGATTTTATTATTTCTCTGTATGATATCAATATTGTGTCAATTTTGCATTGAAAGCTTAACTATGCATGCACACTTTGGTACACCTGTTTTGATATCATGCTAGCACCAGAAACATCAAAGACACTATTTCTGATTCATAAAATCATTCAATCACTGCTTAAATTCGGTCGATTAAATTTTACATCAAAATGCAGGCTTTTAGAATGATGTAATCTGTGACTAATGATCTGATTGCAAACAAAAAAAGTTCAGTTATAAAACCTTTCACATTTTAAAAAAATCAAAATTATAAACCAGGTTAAACAGTGACAGACATCTACTAAACTTATGTTTTTGACACACTTTGCATTTCAGCTAACTATTAAGAAAGGTAACCAGATAAAAAAAGATATGTGTGCTTTTCTGTTGATATATAAAATGTACAGCTTCTGGTTTTTTATCCCTACCAAAAACATATAAGATTAAATTAAGATTGCAAATATGAACATAATTTTGAAAACATGTTCGTGCGTCATGATTGACAATCAGCGAGCAGAACGGTTTGAACTGAGAGATTATTTCTAGATGCAGGACTAGTTTGCCCAAGCTCTACGCTCTTTTCTCTGGTGGTATTCAAATAGCAAATTCCGTGTAATGAATGTCACTAAGACCGAGGTCAGGGAAATTGAAGGAAATTCCTGATTTCACTTTACGAGATTTTAAAGATTATAGCACAACATCTACATAATATAATTCAAAGTCTCTTTATTTATTTATTTATTTATTTGTGTATGTATTTGTATGCAATGGGATTACAGCCACAGTTTTGACTCAATCAATCTGAACTTTCACAAAATGTTGGTAGATATTACCGGATTTGTTGTTAAGCTTTTGGTAAAAATTAGTCGACTTAAAAAAAGTTATTAGCCTTTTAGTTTTTCTAGATTTCACTATATTTCCTCTGTAAAAATACGCACCATTAAAGAAATTTGTGAAATTTTTTAAATGAGATTTCAGCCACAGTTTTAACTCAATTGACTTGATACTGTCGCAAAATATTGGTACATATTTGCAGATGTGTCGGCAAGCTTTTGGTAAAAATTGGTCGACTGTACGAACATTATTAGCGTTTTAGTTTTACTTCATTTCTCTGTAAATCACCTTCCATTAATCATTGAACAAACATGAACCATTTCCGGAAAATCTTAATTGCACATTCAGTGATCGCAAAGTTCGCAAAATTCTCTCTCCGTCTTAAATGTAAACAAAATCCAAAGGTTTGATATACAGGTTGGTCAAAAACTATGATTTTTAAAGCGGGTTGGGGGCATATTTGCGCATAGTGGAGAGAGAGAGGTTTACCTTCTGGTAAAAAGAAATCAGCGTGGTACTTTTTTGTGTATCCTTCCCGGGTAAAACCAGGTACTAAGCCACTAGTGATAAATAATGACTGAAAACACGCGATTGTACATCTGGGGAATTGAACATTAACAAGTTAAGCAAATTTGCAGGATTAAGAGATTTGAACGAAGTTTTGACATTTTAATAATGTATTCAGAATAGCGTTGATAAAAACGTATAATTAATTTTGAAATTAAAACCTAAATTCCAAATACTGTTTCACGATGATATTAGAAAACCTGTTTATAAATAAGTTCTGTTAACACGATTACTGTATACTGTTTTGTTCCAAATGTCAGCTCAACCAGGTGCTATACACGACACGGAAGACTGTCTTCATTTCTTGGATTCAGATAAGTGGAATGATGCCCCCTGTTCTATGAAGATTGGCTATATATGTCAAGTGCCTCATTATGGTAAGATTTTTTTTTCAATTTTTTCATTGCAGTGAAGTTATGACTCTATAACAGAAAATACGAAAGTATCAATACAAATACATATGGACAATACAATTCACAAAAATTAGTAAAATAAACATCTGAACTATTTATATATATTCATCAATCAATCTATCTAAAAATCTACAAATTTATCTATCTATCTATCTATCTATCTATCTATCTATCTATCTATCTATCTATCTATCTATCTATCTATCTATCTA
>JAUUEB010472153.1:0-11553 GCA_032362205.1 Clione limacina | reverse complement strand
TTAAGTCTCTTTTTTGGTGGGACATGGCCAAAGAGGGTGTGTCTAGGATCATACTCTTGCCTGAATTTTTGTGTCCTTAATCAAATTAAAAGGCTCCTATAGATCAACAAACAAATTCCTATGAGAGTCCATAAAAAATTATAACTATATTCATAGTTATAGTAAAAAAGTTTATACCACTAAGGAATATGCACAAATGCATTTGTTGTAAGTATCTCAAACTAAAGACATATCAAAATAATTCTGCTGAATTAAGTATGAAAATGAGAAAATTTGACAATATAAAAATGTTTTATCAAATTTTAAAGAATGAACTACAACATACAGTCTATCATTTACCACTAAGCATTTCATTGAATGACTAAAAAACAGCCCCAATGGCTTCTAAGAACCACAAGCCTACGAAAATCAATCAGATAATGTCCACAGCTAAGTCTCCCAAATGATGTCAATCTATGTAACCACCATCCCAAATATTAACTAATTCAAATTGTCAAAGATAAATATTAAGGTTGGATCACATTTTCATATTTACATAATAAATAAGACAAAAGCAGGGAAACAAACAGGAGAAGACTAAAGGATTGTGCACCTTTGAGAGTGAGTACTGTGAGCAAGGGTTTCATTTGGATTAAAGCTCTGGTTGTGATCATCATAGTCTTTTGTATCTTGGAAACTTTCTTCTTCTTCATCAGAGCTTTTTGACAAATCTAGATTATGTGATTGGATTTCTGGAGACGAGTTCAGAACCTTATCATTTTCCTTTTCATGATGATCACCACAAGCCTCTATAATATCTTCATCTCTCTCTACTACAAGCCTACTTCTTTTCTGATCAGTTGTTGTAATTTCTGATAAAGCATCTTGGTTTAATCCAATAGAACGGAGCTTTCGTTTGGATCCAACCGTCTTCTTAAGAGGAGAGTCTCCCCCTGCAGGAGTGGCAAAAGATTCAAGAGAAGGTACATGCTTTTCAACTGTTTTCCTCAAACTTGCTGATATTCCTGATCTTCTCAAGGGAGTAAACAACTGTGCAGTATTTTTGTCTGGACTTTGCCTTGAATTCTCTGAAGGCAGGTCAACATTTCTGCTTGCTTTGCTGGATAGCATTGTTTCAGATTGATGCTTCCTTGAAACTTTAGGAGTTTTCTTGGGGGTCTGGCTTGTCATTTCTTTACTTTTAGCTTGTAAAACTGGACTTGATGGTTCCTGTTTTTCTGAGCCAGGTTTCTTAAATGGTGTTTTTAGTTTGTTGACCGATTTAGCTGTTTCCTTTTCAACAGCAGGACTTGCAACTTGAGAGGGAATTACTTCCACATCAGATACACCTTTGATGGGAATGGTCTTCTTACCTACAGATTTTTTATGCTTAGCTGAAGGAGAATTAGATTGGCTTGTGACTGTTGTAATCTCTTCAGTTGTGTTTGCTTCTGATTTAGGTTTCGGAGTTTTGCTGTCTGTAGATGAAGCCTGGTTCAAATGTGACCTACCAGATGGAGTGGACAGGGCCTTAGTAGCAGCCACATGTACATCTACAACAGTAGACTTCCTAGTTACAGATTTTTTATGCTTAGTTGAGAGAGAATTAGATTGGCTTGTGACTGTTGTAATCTCTTCATCCGTGTTAGGTTTTGGAGTTTTGCTGTCTGTAGTTGAAGCCTGCTTCTGATGTGTCCTTCTAGATGGAGTGGACAAAGCTTTAGTAGCAGCAACATCTACATCTGTGTCTTCTTTTTTAGAGTGCCCTCTTGCAGTTCTACTTTTCACTGTAGAAGCAGTATTTTTCTCTGTTGACTCTTCTTTCCGAAGTGGTGTGTTACTAGATGCAGGAATTTTCAAATCTGAATCCTCTGACAGTTTGTGAATTAAAACTGTAGGCAACAATTCTGTAGATGGCCTTTTCTTAACTGATGTGAAGTTATTTGTTTCATCAAGAACATCTGGACCTGCACCCAAACCAGTCTCATTCTTGTCCTTCTTTGAACTTCTGCTCATTCTTTTGACTTCATTATCAGGGGAAATATTTTCTTTCTTTTCCTTAACAGATGGTGTCTTTAACTTCTTATTCTTTGTTGATTTAGGTGGAGATACATTTTGTGTTTCAGTTTCATCTTTCACTTTAAAGGATTTTTGTTGGCTAGAGGTTTTTACCACATTTGCACCCTCACTTATGACAGGGTCTTCCCTAATTTCAGACAACATAACTTTTTCTGCTGTTACTTTAGTAGGATTTTTCTTTGCACCTGATTGCTTTCCAGCTCTCTTCACTCCTAGTGTTTGTTTTTGTACTCTTACAGGAGAAACTCTAGCTGATAATGATTGCCTGCGAGTAGACCGAGACTCTTGCTTCAAGGTAGTGTTTTTAGGGACATAAATGGAAGATCTTCTGGCACGAGTCATAACCCCTGGAGGTGAACTAAACATGAGCTTTGGTATTTGGAAGTCATCCCTGCTCACAGCTTTCTGCTGATTGTACTTGAATGAATCTTGATTTCCTGAGAATTCGGTTTCTCCTTTCAAAACTGCTGTTTTCCTAGGGAAAAGGAAAAGAATGATCAAGATATTATTTTTTTCATATTGCCTTTTAGACATATTATGAATATTCAGAAGTCAACATTCTAGTATACATAATGATAGGAACATAGTACTCTGGTAGAGATATGATGGTGATACAATTGGACAGTAAAAACACATTGATCCATCTGCAATAAATTGTAGCCTACCCTAGCATACCTGGCAATGAGATTGACCAGAAGTTGAACTCAAATACAAGGAAAACAGACAATTATCAAGTCATCTTAAGGACACACAGCAGGAAGAGAAACTACCATCTTCTCATGAAGAAACAGTTAACAACCTTTAATGTAGAGTGCCTAAATATGTTATGAATTTCCCCCTTTTCTTTTGAACTAACACTTTGTGATAATGCCAATTATACTTGTACTTTATAAGACTTCTTTCATTAAACTGTGATTGTCAACATGTCTTTCTATATATATAAAGCAAATAACCTGTTGAACGTTGAACCAGGAATGAGGAGTCAGGCGATTTGGCTGGAGCTTAAGTCGGTATATTGTTTGTCTAAAAACAGAGTTAGTAAAAAAAAAGACTCTGACTTCGAGATATGCAAAATCTATTAGAAATATTTCTATACAATTCTTATTTAATTATAGGATTTTTTAAAACTTTCTATAAGACTGAAAGACCGTTTTAAAAATTAAAAATAAATTGGCTTATTTAATGCATTTTTTCTCTGAAAGTTTAGTGTCAGAGTATGTCATTTTGAGAAACCGGGATCAGTCATATTGAAAACCTTGCCTCTAAGCCAGAGTCAGTCATTTTGAAAACATTGAAGACAGTCTGTCATTTAGTAAAACTATGAGTCAGTAGATTTTCCCTCTGACTCCCCCATCCCTGCATTTAACAGAAATATAGGAAATTCTAAATTTCTTTAAATAATTATCTAATACAATATTTAACCAGTATCATCACAGAATCAATCAATTCTTCATGGTTTTGTAAGAAAAGCAAGCAACCTACCTGCGTGCCTTGACTGGTGACCAAGATTTTGGTGTCTTGAAGAGTGATTCATGACCTGAGACCCAATCTTCTTGTGAGTGTAATGAAGCACTTTGATAGAAAAAAGAAGAAGAAAGAAAACATAAAATATACACTTATGACAAATTTGAAATATAACAAATTACAACTTCCAGAATTATGACAAAATATCAGGGTTGTGAAGCCAGACGTTTTTTTGGTGTTAAAGCTGGAAAAATATTTTTAGGTTGACCTGGAGAGGTGGCCAATTCTCCATTTCTGAATGCTTCCCAAGATAGATAGACACTAAGAATCAACTGTCTGTCTCTACCTTTGGGGGGTGCGATTACATCCTTCGGTGCCCCCCAAGGACCATCAGTAGAATTTCACCCGTGAAGTGGCGGGGCCCTCCATCCGAGGAGAGATAAGAATGGCCACTACTGCCCTGTCTGTCTGCATGAACAGTAAAAGGCTGCTAATGATAGACCCCTTTCCTTTCTCGTCTTTCTAATTTCCTTTATTATCTCTTTTCTCCCATCCTTCTCTTCACAAACAATTGATGTCTCTATGACTGACTGGAGAATGGGCCCGGATCGGGATATGGGCTGGAAACAGAGGCGTACTGTCAATGCTGTAAAGGATGTGACTTTGCATGGAGGAATACCCGGCTACATACATATAATAAGCATGCATCTATCGGAGAACCCCATGACTGCGGAGATAGTACAGAAGTGGTTTTGCTTGTCTTACCAGTTTGACAACACTAACCCTTTGCAACTTACTTACTATGTCCTCCTCTGACCCTGCACTCTGGAAAGAAAGTGGAGAATTAAGTTTTGTTTTCGAGAAGGGAGAGAGAGAGACAACTTGCTCTTGTCCATCTGTCTGTACACATCTTTTCTATTGTATTATTTCTCACTATCCCCTTTTTTAAATTGATATCTTTATAACTATCATTATTACTACTATTACTGTATGACACTATTGGTGATGGGGGTTATTACATCTTGCTTGATGGATTTTCTATTTACATTCAAATCTGACAGGTAGTTCATGGCTTTTCTCTCCGATTGCTCTGAACGAGAGAAGACTGCCAATCAGATTTTTAATTACATTATTGTTATAATTCATGTTATTGCCTTCATAATCTTTGTCTTACCTTCTTACTTACCAATTGCCTCTCGATAATAGGTACATAGCCTACGAGTGTTTCCCCAATCTTCAGGTAGTTAGATATTATCTTATTGATATTTTAATAGTATTTTTGTTATTACCACTATAAGTTTTATTTATGTCATTTTGTCAGTACCATTATTAAAAAAATTACTTTGTTTTTTAAATATTATAAGTCTCTTACTATGTTTTATATTATTTCCATGTCTCACTTTCCTGCGTTGTGCTCTAATTACCTCTCGACAAAACGGTTCTTAGCCTATGGGTGTTTCCCTAGTCTTCAGGTATTTAGATATCTACCTTTGTCTGTCATACTATCTACATTTGGACAAAGGCAATTAATCAACACATAGTAGTTATACTCTTAATAATGTCTTTATATCTCTATATCTCCTTAATCCAAATTTCTCTATATAAATACAGCAGACACGAACATGATCTCTCTGTAATGGAGTGGTAAGTTGTTATGGCATTGCACATACAACCAAATAGGATTTTCTACCCCGGGATGGAAGGCAAATTACAGAGCCCCCAGAAAAGGTTCAGCAGAAGAGTTAACGCTCAAATGTTTCTGGATAGATAACAACAACAACATAACAGTTACACAGAAAGTTATATTCTATGATGTTTTGTGCATACATGCTAAAAAGTTTGATCTAAATTATGAAATAATAAAAAAAAACACACAATTTAAGAATGTTTCAATGTTTTAAAACATCCTTAATATAACTTTTTATTTTGGTCCTGGTGATGATCAACAGTTTTTAATTACTTGGTTATAACCTGTACTGAGGTTCGATTTTCAAATCTAATGTATAAGTATTGAAATATTCGATTGCCAGTTTTGATTCTGCCCATCTCTACTACTAACAGGTAGACGATGAGATGCATGTTGTCGCTTACAATGAAGGATGTCGAAAACTTGCGCAGAAATAAATCACAGGGAACAGATTATAAGCAGCGGAATTAGGATTGTGAAAGGTGGATACTGAAAGTTTTTTTTTAATGCTTAAGTTGTAGTTATCATGAAAACAACGTCTTGGTAAGCTGTTCCACCTAGTTTTCTAATAAAGGAAAGAAGTTATTACAACAATATTCACGATTGACCATAGGGAGTCGTAAGAAATGACATTGATGAATTTCTACAGATGAGTCAAGTGGAGCGGATTTTTTATTTATGTTTTAAATCAGAGGTCTGATACATGACGCCTATTATTAAATGCCTCATCCCCACCAAACATATATCAAAAGATTGTTCTGGGTAACAATGTTGATTGCCTCTTCTAGGAGTTGAGTAATGATATTGTGAAAGACGGATTTAGCTATACTGAAAAGAATAGAAGTAATCACACGCAGTCTTGACAAACAGATAACAACTTCCAAAGGAGACAAATTTTAAACAGCAAAAATAGAACACAACTTCTTGAGTAAAACAACAGGAATGTCATCTCGGCCTGTCTATTTTGATTATGCAAGCTTTATTAATTCTCTTTGGCTGTCGCAAATATCAATTAGATAAGTGGTTTAGAGAAATATATTTTTCAAATATTGAAGGATGCACTAGCTATGAACTTGGAATCCAATTATTAGGGTCAGACGTTAGAGCAAAATGTCTCTGTTAAATTATTTTGTTTGTCTAGTAGAGTGTCTTTATGAATCATTGATCAAATTTCAACATACGAATTTACACAATGTGTTTTTATAGATTTTATCTTGATAATTGTTGTCAAAATACTCTAAAAGAGAGATAATTCAGTGCTTGTTTCTATTTAATCCGAGGGAAATTTTTCTTTTTAATTGAAATATTTCTTCGGCTTTTCTTAAAATCGTCATAATTCGTAAATCATGTTTTCATATTTGTGCTTGGCTTATTTTAGAGAAATTCAGTATCGTGTCTTCCACGTTTAAAACAAAACCGATCCTTAAAAAAATTAAAATAATAAAAAAAAAACTGTTGTTTATAATAAAATGAAAAAAATATAGATAAATGTGTTTCAAAAGAACAAAAAATTATGCTTATATATCAATTTTGTTCTCATGCTTTGAGAAATTATAGATATAAACATAATTTTCTTTTCCGAAAAATCGAACATAACTTATAAATCTAGAGCATTCTACATTAAGCTAAAATAGGGGGGTAAAGTAACACCAATTAATCTGCACTCATGGTAATGAAATACAAAATGGACTTTGAGTTTAACATAATTATTTAAATGTTTTTTTCTCATCAAAGTAGATTAATATGTTTGATAGTTGAGAATTATCGTATTATTTCAAATAACCGTTTTATGATTGAATGTTTGGTGTACATTGTAATTGGAAAAAAAATGTCTATTTATTGTACATAACAGAAATTTAGATATGATATTTTTCAAGAGAAGACGTGGGATTCTCGTGGTAACGTCTCCACGTCGCATGCTAATACATTTGTGTTTCAATCCGCCAAGTGTCAAATGTCACCACTGGCTCAGAACTTGATCAAAGACCCTAATGTATGACTTGGTAAACCACCATATCATGTACCTGTTTTGAAATGCAAGTCTTAAGTTTATGTATATTTAAGAGCTCTTTGGCCACCTATTTGTATGATAATATTTTAATTTGTTATACTCTGTTCATGTCTGTATAACGATTTTTAAGTTTATGTATATATATTTTGTTTTTCGTTTTTTTTGTCCCATATTTTTGTTAACCAACATTCTGGGTCAATAAAATTGAATTGAATTGAATTGCCGTTTCCAAACTTAACCTTCTTATTTTGCGTAAGAGTATTAAACAATAACAACCAACCGACCAATTCTAAGGGTTGATCATTTGGTGGATATTATAAAGTATGAGATATGCGTAGAGAATAACTGTAGATGGGTTTTAAAGGAAAAAGATCTAGTTGTGGGAGGGAAATATTCCTCTCAGATTTATACGAATGTCTTATGTCAGTTTGATGTATTTCTGCTGCACTGAAAGCATGAAGATATGTCAAGGAATAGATTAATTTTATTTTGATCCAATGGTGAAGTATGACCGTAGTGTCCTGTGAGGGTACCAAGGTCTTGTTACGGGTGAAAGGGTTAATGGCACATGGCCTGAGATAACATTAAGATCTGTGACTTTGTCTCAGAAAAAAAAGTCACACGGTGATTATTAGAATGTGAATTTGTGAATCGTATCACTTTTACGCAGGAAGTGATAGGTCATACGATTTAACATAAAACTTGGTCATTACATAAATATTGTCACCTGTTTCCAAACAACAGACACAGGCCCATCTCGAAAGGACATTTAAATCACATATAACCTAGATATTTTACATGTACATAATTAAATGTAGAAAACAAAAAAATGTTTACATGTAAGAAGACATACAGATCATAGAGAAATGTTTGGAACACAACAGTCGCCTCCTCGCACAGTACGGTTCTAAACTCCTTGTCTAATAATGTGAGAGATACATTATCTCTGTAAATTCCGTTTGATGTATGATAAATTTTGAGTATTAACAAAAATAACAGTAATTTGTTTTCTCCTTATTGTCAAAGACATTCTTTGGATAGTAATGCATCATTAAGAAACATGCAATCTAAATATAATTAAAATGTGTACTTTCAACTAGATTAAGAGACTAATTTAATCACTGTGATTTACCGTGATACTTTTTATATGACTATTACGATTCAAAAATATCTATTCGGTTAAGTGTGAAAAGCATAAGATTACGTGAATTGTGTTATAGGTCGATGTGCTATTAAGCGGACCTGTTGTACTTGATGAGGTAGGAAAATAGACATGTTCTTCAACTTCAATTACATAATTTATTTTTTTAAATTGGTGTTTGACGAGTGTCAGTTCATCATTCAAAATTTAATCAGATAAGAAAAATAGAAGCATCAAATTGCTTCCCTAATAGAAATCAGAATTTGTTTAATAAATATCTGATTGCCATGAAATTAAACTGCTGTTGAAGACTGATATTAAGATTCACTAACAAATTAAAGAGTAAAAATGACTCATGTTATTCCTTAACAAGGGGGCGTCAGATTGCATATTATTAACGTTCAGACAAGCAATTTTCTTGCGATTTTTCTTTTGCATCATTTGATTTGAAATATTCACGGCGTGATTGTGAATCTCTTGAAAATAAGGTTTGCATCACCTGATTATCAAAACAAACTTTGTTTTCCTTTAGACACTTGAAGACAAGTTAACCTTTTCTTCCTTTACGTTTTAGAGAGAGATAAATGTTTGCATAAAATATTTCTTGAGGAGATAAAAATAATATTTTCTTGAAACCGTTAGTTTTATTTATAGCATATTGACTTTAACGTTTTCGTAATTTGACCGAATGTTAAACAAATAATAGACGAGGTTGCGAGTCTATAATGTTTTATCGTATGTGTCATTCAAACGAATGTTAAGACGTGAAGTTTTGTTACCATCCCATAAAATATAGTGTACAGATAAAGGTTCATCAACACCCTTACGCTGACTACTTGCTCAAGATGTATTCTTCTTTCGAAATGTTCAAGGGAAGACCGTTCTCACCTATGGATCTTGAATATTCATAAGGTAACGATCCCAAGACGCCAATAAAGAGTATTTGGAATCTAACAAATCGCAAGACATTGGATAATGGCTACTCCTCGCAGGAAAATTGTTCGGTCTTATAACCCAGCAAGTTGATGCAGTGGAAGGATTCTTCTACAGTGCATGTATACCAACGAGAAAGATTAACAGGAACGAGGTGGGATAAAAAGTAAGATTTCGTTGTCGCGAGATATTTTGATAGTTTGTTTTGCCATTGTTCAAAGGATCTTAAACAGCTTAGTCGACATAACTCATTGTTACTAAAGCGCTCAGTACAATTAATTACGTCAACTCAGTTTGTCTGTTTCTAAAGACGATTACAATAAAATGATGAGTTAGTGACTTTTTTTTTAAAACAAGTATTAATACCGACACCGAGTATAACATACTCGTGGAGGGTATGTGACGACTGTGTTTGTCTGTCTGTCTGTCTGTTTGTGAACACGATAACTAAAAGATATACAACTAACTGACGTTAAATGTGGTACGGTGTTGTTAGTCAACGCGATGAAGAACCCTATTTAATACCAGCAATATTTTAACAATTGACAAAGTAAGAGAATTTTGAGTATTTGACTGTATGTTCCAATGTCCACTTTGTGTCAAAGCGCCATGTTACGGAAGCTAGCTTTCATTTTCGTCGAGCACTTAAGCGAGCTAACGGGAAATTCAAATAACTTCATTGAAATGAAGCTATTTGGTTATAAAATGGCTTAATTGTGGTTGCGTTTTCTTCTTCCACGTACAATACTGATGGACACTTTAAATGAACACGATCGAAAGATGATACTTTCGCATCTTTCGCCGGTGTGAACCTTTTGTACATCTGAGTACTATGTTTCCAGTTATTACTATGTAGATCAAGTACAATGGATAATTGTAATGACGAATATATTTTTTATTTGGGTTTTAAGTGGTCGTTACTATTTATGTTCAAAATGCATTCTTATTTTCAAAAGAAAAATGTTTATATTTTTAAAACGCCAAAATTATTTTTATAAGTCTCAACCTTGCATACGAGAAGGTTTTTCATTTTCTGGTTCTGAGTGTCTCTATACATTTCCTGCAATATATTTACACGGAGAATCACGTGCAATATTTGAAAAAAAACATATTATTATAGATAATGCACGTCTTGACTTAATAACCTAGCATGCTCTAGTCATATTTTCCTTTACATAAATCGAATGTATTAACAGTGTCGGAGGATTGCAAGAGCTGTAGACCAAAATAATGATGGCGGTTATTTTGTGTTTCTTTTGATCAATGAAGGAGTTAGGGCGTTAATGTTTCTCTGGCTACGGTAAATCATGTTACATTGTTCTCATTGCTATTTATCACACTTTTTAAATATTTTTTTTCTTCTTGTCCTTATTTCAGAAGTTTACACCAAATGTATGAATAGCCTCATGTTTGATTAACATTACAACCAAAAGTCCATGACATCATTTTATGTACCAATTTTCAAACCCAAATAAAGCTCATCACAAAGACGGACTATTTTTTTCTAACAAAAAGGCATTCTCTCCAGAATTGTGAGGTCCGATATGATTATCCATCTAAATTCTACACCGAAGCAGACGTATCATATACTAGGACAATGTGTTCATCTACGAGACAGGGTATACTTTATTTTGTTGGTAACATAAAATGTATGGCATTCGGGTGAAGGAACACTAACAACCTGATGATCACAGGTCTTCAAGTATATTCAGCCATGTGTATAAATAATAAATTTACATTGCACGCTGCCCAAGATATAGTGTTCGGCATTAGACTATGTAATCAGTGTAGTATAGATAACTTGTATGTTTAAACAAACTTTCTATGAAGAAAGAAAGCTGTTTCAATGAATCCATCCTTTTTCCAAAAAAAAAAATTGGGATATAAAAGTGTGGCAGTAAGTAAGGTTACTCCAAAGATAAAAGCTCTATATAAATGCCATTGTTATATTATTATTATCTCATGTTGGCCTTAAAAAGACTATCCCAACCACACATTCTATTTTTATCATTTGAAATGAATTTAATCTGGGCCAGAGTTTGTCTAAACATTTTAAAGTTACTTGATTAATTTATCAAGTAACTTTAAAATAATTTTATCATCCTCCACTATCTCATTCATCTATCGTGAAGTATATCCTTCAAGTCATTCGTTCCCTACGTTTCAAAATATATGGTATGCCGCCAGGCTGCAAGTCAATTGTAGTACACTTAGGGAGCGTTCAAATATCATCTTACACCTTTTTGAGGGATTTGGAGC
>JAUUEB010472142.1:0-11554 GCA_032362205.1 Clione limacina | reverse complement strand
TTTACATAGTAAAATACTCTTTTTATAATTACTTGATTCTTACCTGCATGAGCAATATCTTCTAAGCCTATCGATATGCTTTAAAGTAATTTCTATGTATTCTAAACATTTTAGTCATAACGTTTTCCTTTCAGTTTATCTAGTTGTTTAGTTTACTGTTTTTTTGTACAACAACGGGTTTCTATCGCTAGGTTGATTGTTTGTCTAACTACTTTCCATTCTTTACTGAAATTATTATAACAGAATGTTGTTACTGAGTTTATAGTCGATCTTTTACAAGTGTCAAAACAATTGTCATACATGCCAGAATGTTATTGCCTGATTTGATGTCAATGTAATGATTTGTTAAGAGTGATAAGCTTGTATTGATCATCCGACCCATTTTAGTGACGTTAATTACATCCACCTCATATCTGTCATATCTTTTTTACCAGACCATGCCTCTTACTTTATAGCATGGAAATGTCAACTTAAGACTTGTTGGGTTCCTTTCACTATATTATATGACCCGTGATAACGTATCAGTATTTTGTGCCACACTTATGAAGTTGTTCAAGATGGATATTTAATATTAAGAGATGTAGAACGATTTGTTGGACTTTTTAAAACGTGGTAACCAATGATGCGATACTTCTTTTGAGACGGAATATACAACGTTTTGATCACATGTTCAAGTTGCACACGCTACATAATATATCTCTTTGGATTTTAAATTTAAAGGAAGAAAAGCCTACACAGAATTTAACCGGGAAAAATTCAAAACAAAAAAACGTCCAACCTACCTACTGTGACGGTCTAGATTAAGAGACGGAAAGTGGTCGCCCTCTTGGCGAAGAGAAGCATCAACCGTGTTTACAGAACATGAGTTTATAAAACACTTTTTTTCAAATTGGGGTATTTTGCGCAAATCGCTGATACCAATTGCGCTTAGCAGGTTTCTTGTTACTTCTGTTAGTAGAATGCAGGGTCGTATTTAGGCTTTACAACTTTGGGGATATTGGCGCGAATCTCTTTAACCAAAGGCGCAGAGCGCCTGGGTTTTTATATGATATTTTTTAATAACATTTAAGCATTTAAATCAGATGGAGAAATTGGCCTTTGGCCTAGTTTTCAATATAAAACACTGTACGATTAAAGTGAACATGCATTTTTTGTAGTGTTAACATATTGTTTGTGAGTTTGGGTCAAGTATAAAAGAGCCGGTTAGTTATCGACTTAGAACCCAGAAAAAACACAATCATGGAGACTGGTATTTTTTCAAATACGTACAATTATGTGTCTTTAAAGAACAATGAGTATCATGAAACAAAATAACTTTTAGGCAAGGGATACTTTTAGAAATGTCAATTATGAAATAAAACTAATATTTGGGACACCTTTGTTATAAACAGCTGCTCTTTAAAGAACGTTCGACTGATGATATAGTCTACGACGAAATGATGTAAACACATTCTTACTAAACTATAATTGGTGTAAGAGTTTAGTATGATAGGTCTTGTGCTTTGTGGCTCTTGACATCTTGACAACCCAGCTCAACAACAAGCACAGTTGTAAAGGATTTCACGGAACTTGGAGCGAAAGTTTTCGAGCGAAAAAACAATAGAGAATTGGATTTGCCGCTGAGTTGATGTAGGCCAAAGTAGTTGTAAATACGTGGAACATCCAAGTTTTGTCAAACCTCACTGGTGAAAATGTGTTGTACAACAGAAAAATTTGATGTGATGAGAAGCTTAGAAAGTAGATTGCCACGCTGGCCATTAACATCTTAACAACGCCTTTCCTGGCACGTATAGCCTCGCTTAGACCACGTGATGGAGTGCCATGACTATTGGATAAGGAAGGTGAACCTTTTATACTTTCATTCGATATCTCACCCACTCCTACAAAAAGACGCTTGCTTATAAAGGCGTGAAATATTATCTGTAGGACAAGGGACCTAAGTAGAATAATCCAGACTCAGTGAACTTGAAGATTCTGTAATACACTTCGTGCTGGGTTCGGTTACTATGGAACTGTGTCAGACAAAACTGTGAGCCTCCAGGAATCTTTACAACTTTGTTAAAGATAGCTGTGGGTGCGGCACAGATTCGAGAAAATATCCAAATGTTGATAATCACATACAGAGTTCTCCTCTTGGTGAACATGAAACGAGCTTTGATCTGGAACACGATGGCAATATATCTGAAAGAGAAGAAATGAAAGAAATTATATTTTGTGGTGTTCAAGGTTGATTGTATGAACAAAATTGTACTTTCGTTAAACATAAAATATCAATATTAATAAACACAAAGCGCAAACCAAGTAATCTTCATTATCCATTTTACGTATTTCGTAACACAGGAAGATTATGTTAAAGGGGAGACAAATCTAGCAAAAGTTAGCAAACATGCGGCATTGGTCAAATTTTACACAAATCCCTCTATAGGTAAGACAGGCGTTTCTGTCTTGTGGCAACAATGTCTCTCTCACATAAAGAATCACTGAAAAATGCCTTATTTGAAAGGTCATGATTTTATTTTCATCTAGCACCAATAGCAAAGTCACGTTTTTAGGTAAATATTTTATAAATGGTAGTTTATTATCAAGATGATTATAATTTCACCAGAAATACGGCAATATTTGTCTCGAACATCCTCAATTATGTGGTGCAAATATAATTATAGTAGTTAAACAATACGTGTGACATTTAAGCAACCAATTCATGAGGTTGGTTCAATAAAGTGCAACCAGTGTTTACAACATTAATTGATTTTCTTCACAATTATCATGATAAACTCAACATTTAACCGATGGTTAAGTAAACCTCTTAAGTCAAGTAAAATGTCAATGTGATGTTGTTTTTTTCTTCATCGAGTATCTCAACAATCTGTAATGGTGGGATAGAGAAAGAGAAAAAGAGAGAGTGATAGAAAGAGACAGAGATGAATCAAGAAAAGAAGAAAGAAAGAAAGTTAAAGAATCGTTAACACGATGTGCGGTGGTCCAGGGGAATGCAACATATGCCAACTTATTATGTCGTTCTCAGCTGTCAATGCGGTTTCGGGATTTTCATGACAGCTTTGAAATTCTGTAATTTCATACGAAGACAATTTAAAAATCAAACGCTCACAACTTTGTCAAATAGTCCAGCGTTCAGACCCAAATCAATGCACCCCAGTCAGTATTATAGTCCATATAATTTCCCGATCACAATTTGTGACTCGGGGTATATTTTCGTTTTGTCTGTCTGTGTGTCTATGTGTTATCGCGATAACTCAAGAAAGATACAACTGATTCACTGCAAATTACCTACGATTTTATATTTCAACCCGACAAAGAAGCCTATTTAATTCCAGCAATATCCGATAACAATTGAAAAATTTATGGAATAAAAACTAATTAGATGGGATTACATAGAGAAATACTCATCGGCAGCTTTCTTTGTCTTTCCGGTAGCACTGGCGTCCAGCCAACAGTGCGCAACTTTATTGTGCAAGGCAGTGCGCTGCACAACAACACACAATCCTTAATGAATCGTTTAAAGCGTATCCAAGCAGTAATTTAACTTTCTCAATCTATTTCAATAAACATTTTGATAAAGTTATATTTTTAAGTAATGCTGACATGGCTTTTTATTATTTTACTCGGTTTCGGGTTTGCACTCTATCTGAGTACTCATGTTTCTAAACATTTTGACAGAATTATGTCCCTTTGAGTCGGCTGATCGGGGTAGTACTCTCTACGAGTACTCATTTTTTTCTAGTTATGGTATCAAATAGTGGATAACGCTAATTATACAAGCACTTTTAAGAAATGAGGGTAATATATTGACAATGTCAGAGCTACGGCATGATTACTGTTTCTTATTAATCCGCATTGATGTGATTATGTTACTTCCTGTTTGGATCCAATCATTGTCTTATTGGCAGATGAGACAATAGATATCTACATAATGTGACGTATCCAATTTTCTTTCAATAACATCTCATTAATGTCTATGGGATTGTCAGGATTCTGATTATGTTTACTTCCTGCTTGGATGTATTCATTGTCTGATTGGCAGATGAGACAATATAAATATGCCTAATGAGACATATGTGATTCCCTTCAATAACTATTATATTATTATAAATGTCTTGGAGATTTTAAGGATTCAAAATATAAATAATCTAAGTTACATTATCCTTCTCTTCCCTGCGGAATTAGATACTAGAATTTCGGGTCGCTTAACTTCACCTCAATTCGTCGGTTTGGTCATTACGCTCCCTGCCATTGCTTTTTTTATTATAAAAAATATTCAAAAGTGGCAGTGAAAAATTCAAAATGTCTACAACAAATATTAGTTTAAAAGTTGTAAACGCCTAGAACTTCCTATAAGAATCAAGTCAGCAGAAGAAGAAAAAAGAAGAGGAAAGTTTCGAAAGACCAATTATCTTCTAAGGTTTTATATGCATTATTGATATCAACCTCAGCCCTCATTCATTCAAAGTTTTCGCGCACAAACTCTACTCTTGAAGGAAATCCCTATTCATAACCCAGATGCTTCCCATCCTTCGTCAATTTGGTCTTTACACTACCTCAAATTTCTACAAAAAATATTAATCTAAAAGATTAAAACACCTGGTACTTCTTTTAATGTTCTAAATGTGGATGTGTCGAAAATTGTACCTTCCGGGGGAAACTTTTATTCATTATAGATCTGGTACGCATCAAAACAAGTGCTGTGTTGAACATCCGTTTTTAAAATGGGTCATAGCTTGGGAGGTGTCAAGTTATACATATAATCGTTTTATTAAATTAATCAACAAGCAGCAGAAATGATAACTGCAGAGACCTCCAAAACGCAGTTGCTTAGGTATTAAGAGACCTTTTAAAACTATGATGGGATTTGTTGAAGTCCTGATTTTCGCTGAGTAGCTTCACAATGACTAGTATGAATTCTCAAATAATCCAAAAAATCTATGTTTAGTACGCAATTTTAAATATAGACGGTAACAATCCGAGCTAATAACTTAAATATGAGATCCAACGTCTTTTTGAAACGGAATACCGTTGTATTTGTTTGCAATAGTAACATTCAGTTAGTCGGATCTGGGTCTGTGCTGTGTCCTTTTTATCCCAATTTCGTAGAGCACAGGCTAGTAGACATGGTGATAATAGTACGAAATATGTCATTCGTTGAAAATTATTCCTTTACCGATGAAACGAAAGGTTTTTCATTTCATTACTCTGGATGTCTGTATCACATTTTATGTCAAACACAAACTTTTATTTTTAAAAAAAATCAAACTAATGCTTCAAATCTTTCTAACTATACACTATCTTTCCATGAATGTGAAAAACGAGATTTTTTATGGCTATAAGTTATATGTAATTTATCTGTTTCTTCTATCAGAAACAAACAGAGAACGATTTGTTGTCAGAGCATTTGCTTAACTGCAGCACATTGAAGACTTTGAGCATATAAAATATTGCGATATTAGCAATACCCCCACACATACGAAAAGTTATCAAAAGTCATAGAGGAAAAGAATGTTGAACGCTGACATAATGTAGTGGTATATTTTCTTCTCTGTTTACGCGATAGATTAAGTAATTTTCCTCAGATCTTTTTCATTTTTTGAAGGAAATATTTGTGAAAAATTATGAGTTATGGCCTTATTGAATTTTGTTGCTAAATGTTCTTTGTTTATTTGTAAAAACACGCTGTGTTTAGAGTTGATAATCTACAATCTTGCACATATGCTCTTTTAGTGACTATCTAAAAATAAGCTCTCACAATCTGTTGAATTATCAATTGCAAAACAGAATTGAGGCCCCTTTGAGTATTTTGCTATATGTCTTTGTTATTTATTTTGCAAAGATGTTGTGGTCCCATCGTCAAAAATTGATCAAAAATAGAACGTAAAATATGTTGATTTCTTTCCAAACTACTCGATCTATGGCATTTGGAAAAAGTATAATGTTATGACGAAAAAGCAGTGGTGACGCTAATGAATATGTAATGTCTACTGTTAAGATATTGTATTTATCTTGTTCACACATGTATCACAGTTTTTTTATAAACCATCTTAAGTGGTAAGCAGTCAATTTCAAAAACGTCTAATAAAACAAATAAACCTCCTCTACTGGAAGATACACATGGCCTGTCCATGTTGGCATAATAATATCTTATCATTAAAATACAAATATGTATGAAATATTGGCGATGATTATAAAATTCATGATCATAAAAATTATACTGAATGCATTGGTTGGAATACATCTCGAAAGTGTTAAATCATGGTAATTATCACCTGAGTTTAGAAAACCATGTGTTGTTGTTAGTCTCTGTTGTGTACTTATTAGAGCAACTTACATTTCGAAACTGGGCCAAACT
Source organism: Clione limacina (assembly GCA_032362205.1). Taxonomy (NCBI): domain Eukaryota; kingdom Metazoa; phylum Mollusca; class Gastropoda; order Pteropoda; family Clionidae; genus Clione; species Clione limacina. The sequence continues at coordinate 5,196 of JAUUEB010472142.1, read as the reverse complement.
AGGATTCAAGTGTCGATGCACAGATTATTATGAAATAAAGCAGCAAAAGGCAGCAACCTTTTCAAAATGTGCATATGTCACAATTGTTCTCTTTTAAGAAGCCATATTTTGACGTATTATTCTCTTTTTTATCTTTGCTGCCAAAAGTACATACTAGTCATTTTACTCATCAATTTCATTCTATTTTATTATTTGTCGGGGGGGGGGGGGGTAATATAAGGTTTCTCTACACCCACCAGGACTCCACCGTACTTAGATCTTAATGATCCTAAGGGTACATCGACTCAACATTTTTTAGTGAAAATTGATCCGTACAGGTTCCTTGGCTAGTGGTATATTAGTTAGACTTACACCATTTATACGAAAAAGAGGTTAGTAATATTACTGACAAGGATAGAATAACACTAAAGGCTTAACTGCTCGTCTTAGTATATCTGAAAACAAATTGCCGAGTGTCGGATCGATTTAGTCAAACATGTGGCTGTTATCCCGTTGAATACATAGCCAGCCATTCAGCTACAAACAAACAGGCTTTCAGTGTCATTATGCAGACGGGAACAAAAACATGATTAACTGATTTACTCTTGTCAACATAAGTCTATACAACGTATGTTTTCTAAAATATAGAGACATGTGCAATTATGGGACAAATTAAAGAAGACAGTGTTACTTCTTACATTTGGAAATCGTGCATTACAGACATTGGATGAATGTTGCCTGCTTTATTAACAGTCACAATCTATAAACATCTCGAGGTTTCATGATGTAGGATGGGATCAATCGCTCTACTTCCTGTTGCACCAAACAACGCTGTTGCAATTTCCTGTCTTCCTTCCGCTCTAGACGTTTTTGTGGGAAGATAAACTGAGTAAGTGATTGTACGTTATTACAGGGTAACTGTCAGCCTTCCCAAATTTCGTGCCAGAAATTTATTGTCCAAAATAAATTCCAGTGCACGTTCTTCGGTATCCATGAAATCAACACATTTTCTGATATTAAATTTCACTTCGTCTCTTCGATCTAAGTCTAATGTTTACTTCAACGAAAAGGGTGTACAAAATAGTGAATTTGAAAATAAATTAATTACTTTAATTTTAGTGTGTTGATGTTTGCTATTTTTGTAATAGCTGATGCTTGAATATGATTAAAATAAACTCTCGCAATAGTCTGAAAAGCTTTCAAAACAAAAATTGTATGAATAAAAATTAGTTAAACAAGACCCCCATCCCAGTATCAATTTGTTTTGATCGAGCTTACGCGGTGTATATTGTTGTTGTTTTAATAAATAATACTGATATTTATATACCACTAATCTGTCCCCTAGTGGATCCAGGCGGTTAACAATTGTTCAAAACAAAAACCTCACCTTATTTGATATCAAAGATTAAGATTCAATCCGTTTTACTCGGGGTTTTCATGAATTACAAGTTATCGTTAAAATATGTTTTATCCGTTGAATCATAGCTTTTTTTACTCTGAAAAACAAGAAAATACATAACTTAACATCAAAGAGGAAGATAAGTAGGAAAACGAGGGTACACTCGGAAATTTCCCGAATATGTTTATACATATTTCATTATCACAATCGAATATCGTTTAAAAAATGTTACTAAGGATTTTATATTAATAACATCAACAATTATTTCAGCTGATAGCTGTTTACAGGTTCAATTAAAGCAAAATCGTTCCGAATTGGTACAAACATCAATTTCATGCCATGAAGCATACTTCTCAAACTCAAAATAATGGTATGTGCATGATGGGTATTTCATAGCTATAAAGTCATAAAGTGCAAAAAAACAAAGACTTAAATAATTAATTGTGTCAAATGACCTCAATATTGCATGCCGGTTGATACAAAGAAGTAATTGTTGTTTGTGTATGACGAAATTATATTGTCTCCCGAAAGGTAAACATTCCATTTTACTATAATTTCGGAAAATGATAATGGGCTAGAATTGTCCCAATACAAACATGACTACAGGATTATTCTATCTCATCTGGTTCCAAATAATGACCGGTCAAACTTCATCCCACTCCCGTGATAATATCATTCAACCTTTGAGAATCAATTACGTTTCCGTAATAATATTACGTCTGCCTAAAATAACTTTCGTTTGAGCGCTCAGTAGCTAAAGGCTACTACAATACCCTGAGCCCCTACCCGCCTTTTGAATTTAATTGTTCATCAGCAATCTTATTTTATTATTTCAAGGTTATATAACAACTGACAGGCTCTCTAGTTACTTTACCATAAGATGATTGACAAATGAAAAACGTTTATATGTTCAAAACATCACAGTCTTGGTATCCAGGTTACTTTCGATTGGTCAGTTCTGAAAGAACAAAAACAACGTCTCTAGTGCCAGATGATAGATGGCTAAAACTAAATGCTTATATCTAAAAGCCATCATAACATTTATATGTATTGGTTACTTCGTAGAACCATTTAAAAAATGCCGGTAGATTTAAGATTTCAAAAGTACAGAATTTGGCCAGAAAGGAGCAACAGGGGACTGATAAAACCGTGGATAGATCGTTATCATTTAGGGCACGTAATATAAAAGGAAACAAATTGACAAAAAATGAGATAATTTTGAGTCAAGGAGAAAAAAAAGCGAGAAGAAACGAAAACGATACATTATGTAGTTTTTCATAGTTTATATCTATGTTTTATTTCATCTGTTACAGATTTGCTGAGGATGATCTCATGGATCGAAAAAGTAAAGCGCTAACTTTTCAATAATAAAGATTGTTATTGACACTCAACACTTCACTATTAATTTGAAAAATGTTAATTATATTCAATCACAATACATAAGTTGGACTAGGTCTCTACCGGGCATACACTTTGAATAAGATGATAAGAATCCTTTACCCCAAGAAAGGCATCTAGAAGGAAAGGGTGTTTAATAGGCGATCAAGTTGTCATATGATTTCCTGTGAAGATTAATCCTACTATACAACCTTTTCTTAGTATTGTGTGTCTCAGAACGGTGATAACATATTACTTAATTTGTTTTTTTCGGTTGTTACGGCCACAATATTCATTTTTTAACTTAGTTTAAATTTTGAGTTGTATCTTTCTGTTTGTAGTAGTGTACCTAAGGAAAAATAAATAAGTAAATTACATTTCTTTGTATTGAACGTTTGGTTTGTGAATCCGTCTGTGCGTGTGGCTAAGCATTTTGATGACATATATAAACTGTTTCTCTGGGTGTGAAAATAAGTGAGATTGTTTGCGCCATATCGCCTTTTTCACTAAATACAGTCATATTTTTATTATTCTTGGACTAGACAGTTTTGATTTATTGTTTAATTTGTTTATAACTAGTTTGGTTTTAAGAGTTACAAATTATAGAATGTGGAAATTATAACATTTTGAACGTCCAAATAAATATTTGTCCGGGAACCTCTATGGCTGTTAGAATTTGACTTGTAACAATATCAAATCAATTTTATTCTACTTTACTATTTCCATAATAAAATAATTCAACTTTTAGATATGAAGTTGTAGATTGAGTAAGTTAAAAAGTAGCTCAAAGTTTCCCTTTTTAAATACACGTTTTCTATCTGTTGTAGTTTCGGTCTTATAGTTCTTCTATTTAAACAACTTCCATAATGACTCACAATAGGTTAAAGACTTTAGTAGCCATGTATCTGGATTGTGTTTAGTTTTTAAAGGGTAGAATACAATTTAACTTTTTCAAATACATTTTCAGAGCAAATGTTGTATAACACATTAAGCATAACCGTGATATCTTGACGTCAATGAAAAGTGAAAAAAGTAAATTTGACATAAACGCAAGCCTATCTGCATGATCAGAATTTGCAAAACCAAAATTATTACCCAAGCAAAAAGTTAAAATAGCGAAAGAGGATTAATAAAAAGGAAATAATATACATTTAAACGTTAAACTTTTGGCATTATAATCAGCAGATCATAATACAAGATGGTCAACGTTGATATGCACCTACGCAATTTAGAGATGTATTTCACAAACATATGAAAAACGTGTAGCACAGTTAGCATCATTGTGCAGTGCATTTGAATTCCTTGTATAAAATAGCGCAACACAATCTTCATTGCCATGAGAGTTAGAAGGGTTCCCCGGATAAAATAATGTTACTCTCTCTTCGTCTGTCATGGTCCGACCGTCGGACCAAACAAAAGTATTCTCTTTAACTTGATCATCCAAGCCAATCCAAGACTGAACTGAATGCGCATTGTTTGGATGGATTGTGAACAGAAGCTCGAGTTTTTGTTTTGAATCTGCAGCAAAAAGACGGCCATTAACAGATTCTTGACAATGAGTACTTGCGTCACTGAATGTTTTAAGATCGGTCTCAAACTTGATACACACGACCATGTTTCCTGACATGTAGAAATGGAATCCTGAGGTGATGTTACACTGAGTCAATAAGGAACTCACATTGTAAGTACTGTATACCTGAAACGTATGAGCTGTCATAGTTGGGTCATTAGTAAGCATGTCAGCAGCACACATGCATGACTTGGCGTCTTTGTCATACGCAAAAAAGACAAAGTCAGAAGAGAGACTGAGACACCGTACATTGCAAGCTAACAAGTTTCTCTCATTGAATGTAGAACTTGAAATAAGTATTCCAGAAGACACAGATCTGAGTCTATGTAAGTAATGAGCCCGTGTTTCAGCAGCTGATGCAAATGTTTGTAAAGAAAATAAAAGTAACACAAATAATGTTGTTGATGTCATTTGAGAATGTAGAATTGTAGACGTCATTGTTCCCACTTGCTTGGTGATTATCATTTAAAAATAAGGCAATGAATCTTCCAGGAACTTTGCCTATAAAGATATATTATAAATGAACCCAGTTGGCACGGTGAGAGATATATGCGCAGATATCATAAGTTTAGTAAAGATATAATTGTTATATTCTCAGACAATTTACAATTCTTAACACGCCTTGTATTCACATGCTGAAATATAAGACGAAAGAGAAGAAGAAGAAGAAGACACTCTGTCATATTCTTTTATACAAACACAATTGTTTAAAGTATTTTCGAAAGATGGACTTTTTTCTGCAGCTCACGTTTAAATAACTCTTTGTACTTGATAGGCGTTATAAACAATCCAATAATAATGCTGCTTCACGTCGCCATATTCAGTTAGGTGCATCATCCCCACAGCTCACGTTGACAGCTTTGTCGAGTCG
>JAUUEB010472120.1:0-11555 GCA_032362205.1 Clione limacina | reverse complement strand
ATTTCAGTCAACAATAAGATTTGACTCCGTTCGAGGTAAAAGCGAACGAAAGAAAGAAGAAGAAGAAGAAATGGGGGGGGGAACCCTGCTCATCTGGCTTGAATTTTATAGTCTTTAAGCCCTTGTCAGTGGAATGCACGCTTTGTCCTTTTTCTACTTTTTGCCTTTGTTGAGATTGTTTGAATTGGAAGAGTTTCATGCGATCATGGTGGGTACATAGTTCACTCTGGATATATTCTTCGTTTTCCACGTGTCTCTTGATGTATAAGTATTAGTTTTCAACATAAAATATCATCAGTTTGAACTTAGGTACATGCAATATATTTTAGTCCTTAATGGTTTTTAAGACTCCTGTTTTTATGAATGTATTACATCAGACCTATATACAATGAAAATGAGATATAATACTTTGGTTTTGCTCGTTGTTAGGACATGGATTTTTATTTACTTTTAAACATTAATGAGGCCCCCCTTCAAATTCATAAAGCGCGTTTCATCACACATTACGCACTATAAGATGGTTACAATGAAATTCATGTTCAAGCCTATGCGTCAAATCAGATATACCTAATGGCTCATCACACGGGGCTGTGCCACGTACATATCGGACGTTCTAGCCAGCCTGAAAACCAGGGACGGCACCTGGGCGAGCCCGAACCTATGGGTCCCTGACCGGGGGCTGGTTGCGTAACAAAATCAGTCTCCAAACTGCCAAAATCATTGCACCACTAAAAAGGAATGGGTCTGACAGACCGAAAATAGCGTTATGTATGTGACAACAGAGACATGGTCAAACTAGGTTTGAAAAATACGCTAGTTTCATTCCACGCGGCAGTGTCACGTACATAACGGACGTTCTAGTCAGCCAGGTTAGGCACATGTACGAGGCCGAACCTATGGGTCCCTGACCGGGAGAGGTTGGTGGAACAAAAATAATCAAACTGACAAAATCATGGTACCACTTAAAATGGAATGAGTCGGATGTAGATGATACCATATTAGATGAAGTACACGAGGGATTCGAGTTAATTATGTCATATTTTCGTTGCTAGCTTTCACCGGGTACTCATATTTAACTTTGGCGAAATGAGGCAAAATGACAATTAAGTATTTCAATCGACACAACGCCTTACTCTGTATTGATCTAAAACCATGGCCTGTTTTCTAAGTCCTGTTAACCTCTAATAATTCATGACACAACCGATAGGTAAAAGAAGATTGATTTGAGTTATTGTGAACACATTTCGATGCGCATCATAACCATATGAATTATCGGATGCTTTTCTATTTGGGTAGCCAAATGCCCGGCACACCTTGCCAACTATTTACAAGTTGTTCAAATTATATCATATTGCCATATGTATTATTTCATATCTCTCGTATACTGTTTGCAGAACGAACATATCTGTATGGTTACTGACGTGGCGTAACATAACATAGAAGGTTATGTTGTAAGGTTTTACATAGAAAAATGCAAGATATATGAATTATTAAAAGTGCCAAATATGGTATCATTTAAATAAATAATCGGCAATAAAGGTGGGTGACTTTTTGCCATCCTCATACGACATATATACTAACGGTTTATTTGTAAAATCACCGTCAAATAACTTTGAAAGGTTGTTTAGCCTTTCGTAATTTGTATAGCATGGTACGATGCTTGAATCACAAAATTATGTATTTATAATAAGAATGATTCTAATCCATTTACCTTCGAGAGACTTTGTAAGCGCAGCAGGAGGTTTAGATTGTCAATCTTCGTCAGCTGAATAATATTAACTGTTTGTTATGTGTCATGATCATTCAGCTGACGAAGATTGTCGGATGACAATTGAAAGCTGAGCTTCCAAATTCTCTCGATGGCAAACCGGTTAAAATCATTCTTTTTATGATGGATCCTTCGACGTTTTAAATTAACCAAATGCTGTATTTCTGACAAAGTACATGACCCTTAGCACAATAGTGTTTTTATAATCAAATCGTGAATAATTACACGCAGGCCTTCTTAAAAGATGTTTATTGTCATTTTGTTTAAACCAATTTGTTATACACAGGTTTGCCTTCATTGATCTTTTCTTAATTTGTCGTTTTGGTTGTGACAATGATAAGTGGTATAATGCTAACCATTGATCAAGGCTTATAATGCCCCCCCCCCCTCCATCTGTTCTCATTTGCCTCTTTGGAATATCGTTTTTAACTAAATTTGCGCAACATTGAAATAGAAATTTAAAGTGCGTTCACATTTTTGAAGATAAAACATATGATAAACAAAGAGGCGCCTACTTAAAAATGACAGGCATAAAATTGTGTTTCTTTCAACCCGGTCCAAGGTTACTCGGTTTGGAGACAATCAATTAAACTGAATTTTCATTATTCGATGCATAGTGGTTATTTTTGATACTTTGATACGTTATGAAACTGTGAGGGTTGTGTCAATTCTAGCTTATATTTAAACTTCCAGATTTAAAATATATTGCATCAGTACACAATTTAGATATTTCCAATGAAACTCTATCTAAGAGTTTATTTTATCCCATTGAATGGACGTCAATTTTAACTTTAAAAAAAAGAAATCCCCCTAAAATTGTCTTAAGCGCATTTAACTGCTGTTTATACGGTAACAGACTGTTACGATCAAACTGTATGTTCAAATCAACGTGTACATCAGAAACACTTATACAAACAATATAGATTATCAATACCATAATATGAAGATACCTGTAATATCTAGGTGGAATATGTTTACTTAGCTCTTTTAGTGTATAATTCTGCTAGCTACCAGCAATATTGGACGGTACAATAAATCTGCAGCTGTTACCACTGCAGAAGAAAAAGCTAAAGGAGTAAACCCTGACAGAAAATCTGCGACACTACAAAGAATCAAGACTTTTTTAGTTTGATTCTCCGTTAGTCACTTGCTTCTAAATTTTGAAAAGCATGACAGCCACCATCTTTACTCCTGTAAATGTAAACAGAAGTCCGAGCTAGCAGACACAATAGGGATTGTGGGATTTACCTGTCAAACTGGGCAATACAGTGAGCGCCAAGGCTACATCTGAATGTGGTAGTAGATATTTAGATACACCGATCAGCAACCGCCCGCTTTGAGTTAGGCAACAATCAATCAGTAGAGTAATGACTCACCACATCTGTTTCCTTACTAGGTAAATATTTGGAAACTAGATCATCTCATATCAGGTAGGTACATTAGGTACATGGGATAAAACCGAAAGATTGACGTTACAAAATGTATCTGGTTGAAAAAGAAAAATGATTTCAGAATCAGCACAGAAAACCCTATGTCAATTTGTTCTAAACCTTATACAACATAATTAAAAAATTAATGCATAAAGGTTGATACAAGTTTAACGTTTACAAGCATAGTAAAGTACCATACATCAAATTTAATAAAAAAGTCTCATAATTACATTTCTAATCGTCAATACACGCTCCTGGTCTTTGGATGGCTTTGGCCCATGTTTGAACTTCCCAGTATTCACCTGCGACAGATCTCGTGGGCTGGTTTATGAGCCAAGTCGTGACAGCTCACTTTAACTCAATGTCATCGTCAAGATGGATTCCCCTCAATTTGATTTAAGAGGACCAAACAGATGGCAGCCAGAGGGGCTAAATCAGGGTAATAGCATGGGTGTGACATATTTGTCCACCCCATTGAAGTGATTGTCTCCTTTGTTCTGGCACTGGTGTGGCTTGGTGCATTGTCGTGACGATGTCCATAGTCAGTTCTTGTCTAACGCGAAGAATCCTGAATTCAAGCCTTTTTAATGTGTGATTATATATTCAAGAAATAACTGTCCCTCTTAAGAGAAGACAAATCATACCACGAATGTCCCAAAACAAAGTTGCAAGAACTGTTATTAAACTTGTCTCACCTTTGAATCCTTTTTTGGTCTTGGGGATGGTTTCTCTCAGCTACCTCAGATCACTGAGTCGGTTTAACTACCTACAGACGGTAAGCTGGCTTAAAGCTTTGTCATTTTTTAGTCTTTAATCTCTTCACAATGAAGAAATACAAACACCGCACTTTGTTTAAAACGCAGTGCCATTGCGGTAGCCATTTTAAAGTGACGTCATTTCTAAGGAAACGAACAAAATAAAAAACGGAAAGTAGCTTTGAGATTATACCCAAATGTACATTCTAGCACATAATCAATAAGATCGCATTTCAATAACTCGTTTTATTTAACTTAATGCATTGATTTTTGAATGTCTTATGTATAACACAAAATGCTCAAAGGTGAGAAATTCACAACCACCCGCAAAAATCATGTTTGTATCAATCAGTTCCATGTAATTATAACATCAGTCGCAATATTCCTTTGGAATAGTCAAAGAGTGGAAGCTTCTGTTTTTACTTATGCCGTCGGTAATTTTGACCACCAGACAGTGTCATTGTAGTTGTACGGTCAGTATACAAATGGCTGAAATCAATTCCTTCGTTTAAAGAAAAATAGATAACACCTAGCAACAAGGCCGCATCAACATTAAGAAGTAACTATAAACCAATAGATTGCTAGACAGTTTATTTTACAAAACATAAAACATGTAGGACATCAAACGTACAAATACATAAGACGTGAAGATATTCCATAACAGGTTATTCAAAGTAGTGTCAATCTTCTTGAACTCTGACATAAGGAGGTTTAATTAATGTTTCGTCATTGAATATTTCATCGTGATTAGAATCAGATAATAAACACAAACATTTTTTTGTTCTTATTGTTTATATTTAAATGTTGATGTTAGAAAAGAGATAAAGAGAACTACTGGGTCATTCCAAACGGGGTTGTTCGCTACGGATGCTCGACTTGATCGACTCCTATAGCCTATAAGTGACGCAACCTATGCATATATATGATTATAACATAGATACAGACTATATCTTTCAAAAACTTTCTCCAAAACGTGGTAAACATTTCTGTGGAATGACCCCAACTAAATACAGTGTTTTCCGTATATAGCATTTTGAAAAGAAGCTGGGTTGAAAAGTCCACCGCTATCGAACCTGTATCTACATTTAACACAAATGAATCAACTTTGAAGGCGCCCATGAGCATGGCAGAGCAATCATGCTGGACAGAGTAGGGGGCCAAGATGTATCCCTGTTTCACTCCATTTGTAGCAGTAAATGCCACTATTTACAACTTTTACAAAATTACATTGAAGTTTATCGATGCAGGAGACAGTGACTGTGCGCGGAGTTGGTTTAGTTGAAGCTGGCTCCATGACCTGATCCTGAGGATGTATAAACATAAAATCATTGATCATCAATTGATTCACTGATTGTCTGCTTTAAATTTTTATTATGGTAAAATCTCCTGCCTTAAGATTGTCGATAACCAACCAGAACTGCTTGTAACGGAGACAATTAATGTATATGGACATAGATTGCTTTGTCCTACGCCCTTTTTTTCCTATGGTATTCAAAGAACACAATTCGATATAACGACCGAGGTCAAAAGTTGGTAGGGAAGGTCATAATTGACTTCATGTGCATTTCAGGATTATAGCTGATCATGAACAATCATGACTGACAAAAAATATCTCAAGAAATTATCATTGGATCTCCATGTGTTAGACAGTAGCACTAACTACTGAGCTGCATCGACCCTTACCGTCAATACAAGTTTTACAATATTCATACCACTAATATTTCAAACTACTATTTAAAGACAACACTAGATGATGCTGTTAGTATTACATCGAATAATTATCCAAAAAAACTGTTTGAAGATTTTTCAACATACTATGTAAATAGCTAGAATAAGTATAAACAAACCGAAAATACTGTAATATCCTTGAACTGCAGATTGTATTATAAAATATCATATTACGTTAATATTGTATTCTTTTCAGATATAAGAACACATGCATTGATGCAACATAAATATATTTCATATTAAACTGCATGCATTAACAAACAAAGTATTCAAGATAATATTTGAGGTACAATTATCTAATTCTTAATTAATCTTACAACAAATCTTCCTACCCCTTCACAGGCGTCATCTGACCATCCGATCGTTTCTCCTTCTAATTCTTTATCAAGGTAATCCATCAGAGGTTTGAAGTATTCTATCATGGGTTGAGCTGACATTTTCCTCTGACCTGTCAACGCCTCCATCGCATCTGGCCATGGTTTGGACGATCCAAGACTCATCATGTCACTACAGAAAAGACAACGAAGTTATAGCAAAAATAGAGTCTTATGAATTGAGCAAAGGCTAAATACAAATACGGTACTAATAGAAAACCCATAAAAAACCCATAGAAAACCTATAGAAAACCCACATAAAAACCATGGAAAAACCATAGAAAAATCATAGAAAACCCATAGAAAACCCATAGTCTCAAATGTCAGATAATTATTTGCATTGTTATGGATTTAGTTAAGTTTATTTTTGGCATGTTTTTTTAATGGTTACTAAAAACGATTTTAAGGCAATATACACAATTGACATCTTCTGTTGTTGTAGCTTTTTCTATGATTAATTAAACTAGCGCACAAAAATATACAGAAAATAGTTTTAAAATCATTTTAAACGTTTACCCCAACTTTTTGCCAGCAGCCTTGCTTTGGTAAAAATCACAACGATGAAGAGGTCCAGTATGGCCAGCAGCGTCACAAACTGCTTTGTAGAACTGGAACTGGAGGATCATACCCACATTATACCTGTGTATACAAGATCAAACAATAATTACGCAAATAACGTGAGCAGCACGAGTTTCGTTATGCTAGTTGAAACATCATACACATATTGCCCAAATTACACAGTGAATTGGAAGTGGGTACTTTTCGAGATTTCCTCAATTACTAAACAGTAGAAAAAAATTGCCTTACCCGGCATAGATACTTTTAAAGATGTTCCTGAATAATATGTAATTCAAAGATATCCGGAAAGGAGGATAAAAATGTGTAGTTTGTTTGCAACTTTAAGTTCACAAAAGAACAATTTGTTACGTCGCTTAAACAAATTTTAATATTTAAAAGATCCTTGAAAAATTGAGTTACATACAGAAATTGCAATACCCGTTAACATGGATTATTACATGCAATAACAAACATCACACACTCATAACCAATTTAGAAGATTGACGTTTTAGATTTTAGTGTTTACATGCTCAAAATGTAAGCAATTTTGTCAAGGGCAAAATGAAATTTAGTGGGTTTTAAAATACATGTTCATATGTTGTTATCGTCAATGCGCTTGTTGCATCGTTACGTTATCTTAATTGTTTCTTTTTATATCAAGTTTTTAAATAACCCTAAAAAGGGTAAAAGATTTACCACAGTTTCTAAATATGACAATATTCTCTCACGTTATGTTTTGCATAGCCCAATTTTTCAAGTGCAAAAAGCAGAGCACTATTTGATAAAATATGTATGTACCTTTTAACAACAAGTACCTGCTTTTAAAGGACCTGTGTACTCAGATATAAAGCAAACCAAACAAGATGTAAAATAATCAGGGAGAAACGACGCCTTGTCCCAAATGTTTCGGTTTAAGTTATTTGAAAAATCATGTTATTTAAGACTTAAGTTAGTAGTAGATGTTCTCATTATCAAGCACGCCGTATGTAATGCATTTATGCCAGATTATTGTTTTCGTTTCGGCTATAGGACCTTCGTTCAATAAGTGCGCACTTCTTTCCTGGAAAAATATTGTCGCGGCATAATCACTACTGGATTTTTCTACGCACACTTTTATATTTTGTAGTGGTATGTGATCATCTTGTTGTGTGTCTGTCTGTATGATTACGCGATAACCTGAGTAATTTTGTTTGGATCTCTTTCATATTTGGAAGGATAATATAAACCTAGAATAGGATTTCACTTATTTAAATCCAGAAATATTTGTGAACAATTGACGGAGTTATGGCTCTTATTGACTATTTTTGCTATATGTTCTTTGCTAATTTGGAAAAAAACACACGCTGGTCACATCTTAAGAGTTAAGAATATGAAGTTCTGCAAAGAGACCCTTCTAGTGACTAACTAACACCAGCTTTTAAAATTATATGAATAATCAATGTAAGAACAAAGTTATGGCCCTTTTGTTTATTTTTCTATATGTCTTTGTTATTTTTTTGCGCCATCGTCAAAGATAGAAACCTGAAATTTTGCACAGATGCGTAATTCACGGGTCCCTAAAAGCTGGAGCTTAATATTTTGAAAAAAACAGTTTTGACAGAAATGTCTCTTTGTGTCTGATGTGCGTGGTTGTACTCTATACGAGAACTCTAGTTTTGTTATGTTTAACAACCCACGCAACAACAAGATTATAAAACAACAAACCAACCTTTAACGCCCAGACAAATAATCGAACCAAATAAGGGCATCAATATCTTAGATTATTTCAAATAAAAACTTAAGACATAATAATCTTTGAAAAGCTATTTTATGATAAAGAGAATCAGAAATTCATAATAAAAAACTAGACAAATCCCCTCCTACGTCTAACTACAAAGGCTGTTTAGTATACACATTAAAAGATGAAGCTAATGTGATGCCTTTGTCTGTGGACATAATGTTATTTGAACCTGACCATGATATAACCAACGTGGGTTGTATTTGAGATGTTTCCAGTTTTTACAGACTTATTTCCTTCGTCCCAAGTAATTATTGTTGGTGTTCTTGCCACCAATATATATAATGTGCATACTGCTACTAGACCAGCGAGCGAAGCAGAGTCGCAAAGTAATAACTGTGATTCGTGTTCAATATCATTATTAATGAGAGAGCGAAAATAACACTTTGCTTTAAAGAAACCACGACAATATGTGCTTTTACATTTTTATTTGTAGAACATTTCATTTTTGATGATGCCTAAGCAATTTATACATTCAGTCGGTGAAGATAATCAAGGCAGGCAAAGTGTTTTTCTTGCCCAAAATTAAACATAATAAAACAATAACATTCGGTTCAATTAATTTCAAGAGTTTTGACGCGTTTTTTATTGATAGCGTATTAAGAATGTGAGAGAAGTTATTCACTGTTACCAATGATTCCCTAGTAGGCTGAATGACCTTTTTAGAGACTAAAAGATTTGGTTTAGTGGGCGTTAGGACCAAAAGGTTGAGAAACATTGCCTTATGTATGGCAATAAAACCATGTTAACAAGTCAATCCTTCAAACCCAGAGGACTATAAGGACAATAATTTCAACACAGAAGTCTAATTAGGATACAACTTTGAACCCGGAACCAACTAATTTAGACACATTTCTGGCATATCGACAGACTTCCCTCATGGACACTGACCCAGCATATTATGAAACGTTCGGAAAACCCATAGAGGTTAGTGGTCACTCTAGTATATATTCCATTCAACGAATGTCACCTTTCATTAGGCCGTCTTGTCCATGAAATATTTATTAAAAAAATACAATGGCTACCAATCTTTTTTGATTTTAAGGATCTCAATTATCCCTAGCCATAACATTATTATATTTAAAGAAGTTGAAAAAAAATGCAAGAACGACCACAGAAAGTAACGGTACCGAAAGCTGGAACTAACACTTCAATCTCAAATAAAGAAGGAGGTGTAGAATATACAACGATTTAATATGCAATGGTTTATAAGGCTAATAATACTTTGAGGGGGAAGTCATCGCCCCCCCCCCCTTCAGGACTTGGTTTATATGATCCTTAGAAGATGTAGGAACCTAATTTTGCGATCTGAAAAAAGTTGTCCATACGGAGCTGACTAATGGTAAAATCATCAGTGTCATCATAATGTATCGGGAATGGTCGCAAATCAAAGGTTTTACGGGGTCAAAAACAAATTCCGTATGTAATTTGTATGTGTTACGATAACTAGTTGACGATGTATGTGTCCAGATTGACCAGTAAAAGCATCGACAATCCAAACTGGTCGTATCTAAATAAATTGGTACACTAAAAGCATGTACTCGACGAAATGAATCCAAATAAATCATTTTTAGTGACTTTGTGTGACTTTAATGTTTTACAATATACGAGTTAGGCGCTCACATATCCTAACTTAAGGTTCGAAAAGTACCCGGTCTTAACCGGAAAATGAATACATATTTGTTTATATCTGTTACGGTAAACGCTAGAGGTAGATCCCTTTAATATTATTAATTAGATAATATATAGTAACTAGTAAAATAAGTAAGGGGGAACACAAGGTTTATCAGGACACGTTAAGTTTAATCAATTCTACTACAACATATATAGACATAATATAATCATATAATATTCACCTTGTGTAACACACACATAGACCGCTCAATCCAGCCGGCGAACAAATCTCTAGTAAACTACAACACTTAACACAAGTCTAATTGTAGCTACTAAAACTCTAGCAGATTATAGAGTTAAACAATACGCCTTAACACAAGGCACTCAACAGGGAAACACTCAATCTGGAGTTAATATCAACATGCATACATGCATAAATCACAAAGGCGGAATGTGTCCGTACCTTATACTTTCGACCGACTGGAGAGAAAGTAACGAGTCTTACACTCGCTTTATAAACCCGAGAAATTTACTCACATAGTGAACACCTAGTTCATGGGCATAACACGGGGAACAAAGATATCACACTTAAATAACCAACACCTTACACGGCGTCATTACAGCCGTGTTACAATATCGTCACACATTTTCACTATATCTAGGTATCTCGTTTTTTTTCTTAGTAGAGTAGTGACTTTTCTGAGTAGATACTGAGTAGGGTATTTGGTATCTTTGAGTAGAGTAGCGTAGTGGACTAATTACTAATAGTAACTACCCCCGTTACTTAAAATAATGACACTTATATAGCACTTTTCCTTAGTATTAAATACTTCCGATCATTGCATAAATCTATCAATTACATATTAACGCCGGTACTACAATAAATTATTAGGTACGATTATTATTGAATTTTTCATTCCTGTAATATTTTTGACTACCGGTAAAGTATACTAAATGCCAGATTTAATTCGTTATAAAAGACAAGGAAGTCGTTGCGCCATTATAAGTCTTCAAAAGTTTGTTATCGTTTTAGGTCTTTGACGCAAAAAAAGGAAATCCATCATTTTCCACAGGGAAGTCAAAACATTATAGTGCATCTAATTTCGGGGCGGAAGTCGCACAAATTGTTTTTGAATTGATGATGAATTACAAAGAATAAAGAGTTAAAAACTCAAAAATTTGTTTTTGAAGTCATCATTCTTAACTTCGAAATGACATTCATCAGTTTTGGTAGAAACTCCAGGCAAATAGTTGTAAAGATTCGTTAATAGATTGCCGACTTTTGCCTAATCAAGGAAATAAACAAACAGACAAAGTCTTATCACGTGACCTTATAGATTAGTTTATCTTGACTCAATCAGTTAAAAGTTATATGGATATATATGGATTTTGTAAAAGAATAAAATAAGTCAACTAAGTAGATATTGATCAAGTCAACTAAGTAGATATTGATCAAGTCAACTAACTAGATATTGATCAAGTCAACTACACGTGGATATGGATCAAGTCAACTACACGTGGATATGGATCAAGTCAACTACACGTGGATAT
>JAUUEB010472109.1:0-11555 GCA_032362205.1 Clione limacina | reverse complement strand
ATATTTGCGCATAGTGGGGGAGAGTGAGAGAGGTATACATGGTGGTAAAAAAGTCAGTGTGTTCTTTTTTTTCAGCCCAATTTTAAGTTTCTTTCTTTTCGTATCCTTTCCGGATTGGGTACAAAGCCAGAAAACATTTTGTAGGCTGCTATTAGCGATGTAAGGGCAACAATTGATTTGAGATTGTGTAAATCTGGGCGAAGCCGGGTAAACCCACTAGTTGACAATATAGTGACAAAGTCTTAAAAACCTTACAGAATAATGTTACTGAAACCAAAGTATAATAATGTGGCAACATTGCTGAAATATAATTTTATGTCATTTGACCCATGGGTAAGTTCTGAACATTAAAAATCCCTTGTTGGTTGTAAATTAGGATTAAAGTCTAACTATACCATATGTCACTTAGGCAGTCTAAATATAAGAGTAACTTCTTGTGAATGGAAGCACTAAAGAAATCAGAACCATCAGTCTACTAAGCAGTTAACTTACAAAAGTTTCTTTGTTTGAGCTATAAGGGCTGAAACTAGCAAACAAATTCACCGAATAAAGAGCTCTCAACATAGTCAGTTCTTAATGTCTTTGTTGCTGTAAGAGAAATGTAGGTCTAATGTTATTAATTATAATGACCAAATATTACTTCACTGTTATAAAGGATGTGAACAATGGTTGAAATTGCAGTTCTTGCCATTGTTGAGGTGCATGTTTTGTAGTTTGTTATTTTATGTATTTTTGGTTGAGACGTCTTTCTTTTGTATTGGCTTGCCTTCTTTATGAAAATCTAAATTGTAAGTCAGCAAGAAAGATTGCAAAGTTATATACAAACAAACTGTTCAGTACAAATTATCAAGTTTATTTCTCTACCTCTTACGTTGTAAACCATTAAGCTGATTTACCTTGTTTTTTGTGGTGTTAAGTATTTCTAATGAGTAAAGATGCTATAAAAAGAATAATTATTGCTTTCAAATTCAAAAGTAATGTGCAAGAGGAGGATATCGATTTTATTTTTTACTGTAACCAAAATTTTCATTCTTTATTGTCTCCAGATCATAGATTAAATATGGCAGATGCAGATGCTGAACAACCAACTATGGATCCACCTCAAGAAGGCCAAACTAATCCAGAAGGGGATCAGAATCAGTCCAATGAAAATCAAGAGGCAAGTGTAGCTGTAGAAGCTGAACAAGTTGCTGAAGGTGGTCAAGAGGCAAGTGAGGCACAAGCTGAGCCTGCGGTAGAGGTAAGGTTCTTTGCGGCCTGTGTACTCACTACTATATGAACAGTATAAATTGCATGATCAGCTATGGTGAAATGAAGCACAAATGTGTTAAAACTCAATCTAATTCATGGTTAATTTTTCAAATAACTGATTTACACAGGTATAGGATAATGTCATAATTTAATTTTTGTACATTATTTCAGTAAGATCATTATATGGTAATCATTTATACCTTGATGTTGAATAGATTATTTAGGAAATGTCAAAGTTTTCTGTTTAGTTATTCAAATATTTGGAATGTCTTCAGTATGCTTAAAACAGTATAGGACATTTATTTGATAATTGCATCTATATATTATTATTTTTTACTTCTAGAATGAACCTGCTGAAGTTGCTCCAGATCAAGGTGAAGCCAATCAAGGTCAGTTCAAAAAATCAAAATGCATATTGTATTCATTGTTACTTACAGCACACAATGTTGCTACTTTCATGATGCAAGCATGTACCTTTGTTTTGTTTTTCTAATTTTAGTACGCTATTCATGATGCTAACTTTTTCAATAATTTTGTTTTTGATTAAGTATGCAATTTTGTTAAAAATGCAAACATTTACATTTGTTTTGTTTTTCTTATTCATTTTTTGTGTACCCATATATTGTATTTGCAATCTGGGTGAAGAAATATAATTCTAGTTCTAAATTCTGGTGACACTGACGCAAATAAGCACATTTGGTGACTTGTTGTACAGATTGATTTATCTTTTCACAAATGAACTTACAAAGTCTGTTTTGTTCCGTTTGTGAAGTTTGGTAGAAATCAGGGGTGTTGTATGAAGGGAAATGGGTAAGGGGTATTGGTAGAAAGTTATTCACTGTATTGGGTGTTTAAAACATTTAAACGGGGATAACGTCAATGTGTGTTTTGTTTCCTTGTTTTGGTAGACATTTTGCGTTCTTTCTCAGTCATTTCAAATCTGTGTGATGGTAATATTGCAAGGAGAGGGAGCGTAACGACCTAATCAACGAATGAGGGAGCGTTTAGCGACCCAAATTTCTAGTCCTGTTATATTTTGAAGTAAAGATTACCTTTAATTTGAGGTTAAGTAAAGAAAAATGCTACATCAGATATTTTGTTCAAAATTCTTAACCTTAAATCCTGAGGTTTTATACATGATGAGTCCTTACCCTTATTAAGTTAGGAATATTTTTTATTCATATTAGAGGGCGATGACAAAGCTGAAGAAGGAGAGGTGACGACTGAGGCTGAGCCTCAAGAATCTTCTGAGCAAAAGGTGAGCAGGTTTCTGTATATTTTATCTGATATTCTCTAAAACTCTCTCAATAAAAAGGATTTGTTCCCAGGCTAATGGGGCCAATATTTGATTACAACCACAGTTCATTTTCTCACATTTGGTCCTGGACTTTTGATTGTCGCATTTGCTAGTGTTAGTCCTTCTTATTAACATGAATCAGACAATTTAGTTTGAAATTTGAATATAAAAGCTGGTTGATATATAGCAGGGTGATCTTAGATTTTGTGCACCTTTAATATGCCTCATTTTGTTACATATGTCATGATGTTATCTTGTATTATAAGAGAAAGTCATATTAATAAGTCTAAAATAAAACAATTTTTATCATGTGGTAATCAACGGTTAAACCAAAATATTGAGTCATTCTTGTGTCAACAATGTTTTGAAATAAACGTTTTATTTTTCGACAAAAGGTATCATCTTCAGAAATTATTTCTGTGAAAAAATGGAAAAATAACATAATGTTATTAATGTAAATACATATACTTACTATCTAAATAATTGACATAATGAACAATTGAACTAAATCCTAATTCTTAATGCTCTACTTCTAAATTCATCCTTGGTATTGATACTAGCTAGGCTTAACACTTTTAATATGCAAAGCTTCTAACATAAGGAGTACATGTTCTCCTTGACTTGATGAGGCTAAAAAAAATATACACTGCATGAGATCAACCTTTTGTTTTCGGTAAAGAAATGGTTTTGCTTCTGAAATAGTAAGCAAATAAGTAAAAAGAATAGAACTTAAGAATTATGCTGGTTTAGGGATAGTTTAGGTTGAAGCGTTTGTAACAATTGTTTAAAGTACTTTATTTTTGTGATTTAATGTAAACGTATCCATCTATTTTGTTAGTAGTATTAAATATCATTGTCTTTCCTCCTAAATGTTTAAAAACCCGTCACTTTCGGAGAACAACTTATCTAACACTTTTTGTTACATGGCTGACTTAAATTGCAAAATCAGTTTCTAGGGAAAATACACAATTTTTTATATTTAAATTTAATGAACAAGAATGCACTGACAGTATGTTATATTATTTAAATTTTTTTTTTAGCATTTTTAAAGCACACAGTTTCTATTATCACAGGAGGAATCAAAAGAAGCTGAAACTGCTGATGCCCAATATGAAGGTGGAGATGATCAAACAGAAGTGGCAGCAGAAGAACCAGCAGCTCCCGAAGAAACTGCAGGAGAACAAGCAGCTCCTGAAGAGACTGTCCAGGCAGATGAGGCCCCTCAGGCTGAGGCAGAGGATGAAGCACCAGCCGCTGAAGAACCTGCAGAGGCAGCTGAGGAAGCCCAACAGCCAGCTGAACAGGCTCGTGGGGAAGAAGCCCCAGCAGGGGCTCCTGCAGAGGAAGATCCTCAGGAAAAGCCAGGTGAATATTTTAAATACCTAAAGAAAAAGATGCGTGAAATGAGTATGATTATTCTAGTATTTTCATTCAGTTTTGAATGTATAATTCCTTACAAAAGTCTTAACAACAGATTTATTTATCTTGGATGAATTTCTGTTTACTGTTGTGATGAAAACAAAAAAAATCCATTTAGACTGAAAATATTTTTTCATGTGAATTAAATATAGTCAAGTCAGAGAGAACCAAACAGATGCAGAAATAAAAAGAAACACAATTTTCTTTCTCACACTTAAAAAGTCAACACATATTGCATAATAAATATGGAAGAGATTCTGCTGTATAGATCATATTAACTTAAAGCTTGTTTCCATGAGGTACACAAAGAGTCTTCATTTTGCACACCTCCCAACTCCTTTGTTTTTATTTCTTATTCAACTTCTCGTAGTTGGTAGAGAGCCAATGAGAATTTCAACATACAATAAATCTACAATTCTTGGGCAAGAATTATTTTTCTTTGTGTAAAATGTTTCATCAATTTTGTCCTCAGAAGATCCAGAAGCTGAAGTTGGCACTGAAGCAGTAGATGCTCCTGATGAGGATGTGAAGGAGCCACTGGAAGAACCGGCACCGGAGATAAAAGTAGAGACAGCGCAGGCAAATCCTGGAAAACCAACAATCAATCTGGAAGCTACAGCTACAGGTGATGTTCATGTCTGTGCTGAATATATGTTGCAATTGACATGAAAAATATATTATTCTACATTGTTATCAAAAGTTGTCACCTCAATTTTTTTTCAACCAGAAATGATTTTGTTTTCCGAATATGATCTAAAGATAAACAGACTCATGAATAATCTAGCATATTCTATGTTTACAAATGATATCTTGCTTCTAGTTCTGTTTAAAGGATGATTATTTTCAAAGTACATCTTTTTGTTTTTACTGCATCATACGAATGTTATGGTAGTTTTCCTAAGCTTGTTCAAGATCAGTAAGTAGTTAGTGCTCCATGTATTCTAATTTGAATTTTATGAATTATTTACCAACTTAAGTAAATCACTCAGGGTAGATCAAATTGGAGGGTTTTAATTAGTGGCCTATGCTCCCCAAGGGGTGAATAAGAGAGAGGATGGTGATGAAATCATTACTGTTTGTCAAAGCTGATTAACTATTTTTGTGTGTCCACAGTCAAGTTTGTTCTCATGCCAAGTGGCCAGGTTGTGACCTTAGCTTGTATGCTGGGCCAAACTTTGGATAACTTGAAAGCTCACTTTGCCTCAGAACTAAAGATGTCCACTCAACTGATCATGCTCATGTTTGATGGTAAGATTAATGATGAATGTTTGAAAGATTTATAACAACTTTAAGTAAGATTGATTTTGCTATACGATAAGTAAGAGGTAAGATGATTGACATGAATATTATGATGATTGGCGATAAGATTTATGATGATTGATAATAAGATTAATTATGATTTCTGATAGAATTAATGATGATTGGCAATAATATCAATAAGATTGATTATGATTATTGATATTATTGATTATATATAGATTAAAAATGATTATCAATAAGATCAGAACTGATTATCAATAAGGTTTAAAATGATTATTGATAAGATTGATAATGTTTATCGATAAGAAACATAAAGATTGTCAATAAGAGTTAAGATGAATTGCGATTGAATTGATGAGGATTAAAAATTATGTTTATGATAATAGTAAGTAATTCATCATAATCCAAATCAATTTTTTTCAGGCAAGAGTATGAATGAAGCAACAACTCTGGCTGACCTTGGTGTTGGTCCAAATGGAACTGTCCAGCTGGAGATGCAGTCAGCTGACCCGGTGAACAATCCTTTGAAACCATACAGACCCCGGCAGGAATATCACATGCCTGATGTGATCACTGTCAGAGTTATGACTGGTCAGCATTAAAAAATGTCTTTTTTCTTAAACCATAAATAAGATTTTTACAGAGTTATGTCCCTTTTAAGTTTTTCCTAAATATCCTTTGTAATTTGTTCTGCATTACCAATGGTTTCTACTTGCAGTGAATATGCAATTGGTTTTTTCTTTGTTTGTTAATTTTGTCCGTTCAAAGCTTGAACAAATTAAACTTCTCTTAATCAATTTTGCATAAAACAACAGCTATGATCACTTATATTTTCGTCAACTCTTTGATTCTTTCCTTTTCACTTTTTGCAGCAAATTTCTAAATTTAGGAGGTTCTTTACATTATGACAGAAGAAAGGCAAATAACAAAATTTAATGACACAAGCGTCAAAGAAATAGCTCCTTCCATTCTCTGCCATTACACATTGCTAAAGGTACACTTTGTGCGTCATTATTGATGAATAAGCAAGGATGTAACTCTTCCAAGCTCATGTTAAAGGTTTGTTTTGAAAAAAGCCCAAACCTTGATTTGTTTGTTTGAAACATTTAAAATTTTGTTTAAGCAAAAAGAAAATACATACACTTCTGTCTTGTTGGTGAATTCAAACTGTGTTCAAACAATGTGTTTTCAATTTTTTACAAAAAATGGTTATAACTTATTGTACTCAAAACAGTACAACTATTTTCCCTTCAGTGAAAATTTTCCACCAACAAAAGGACTGTCAATCCCAGATTTTCCTTAATAAACAATGGTACAAAAATTCATACCAATTTTCTTTTACTGAATAAGTGGACCCAAAGTAACCTGTATCTGCTGTAATTCATAGTGACATTTTCAATATCCGACTCAAAAGATGTTTTCTGTTTTTAACAGAGGAATGTGAATCTAAAGATGTCGTTGTTGAGATTGAAAGAACCAGATCAAAGAAGCCATTTTTGGGTGGATTCCGCCACAAGAACACAGGAGTGGAATTCCATAATGCATCTGCTCAGACCATGCAAAAGCCAAGGCCGCCAGCAACCTCAGAGAGATACAACCGTGATACTCAAACTTGTGAACAAAGAAATATAGTAAGTTGAATGTTTTTTGAGGTTTTTCTTATTTTTGCTTAAAATTCTGCTTTGTTGTATAGTGTCTACTTTATCATGTGTCTATCTCTATCTTATGTACATATACAAAACCCTATTTCTGTTTATTTTCGTGTTCGTGTGCGTTTATTTGTATACATTTTGTTTATAATAACGTCTCAACTACCAACCATTAATAAAAAAAAACTTTTACATGTTTTTTTTTTTAAAGAATTACTAAAATATTTGGGGGTGCCCTGTTTTAGATTAATGAACTGTTGGTTGAAACAATTTAGCTCTTTACCCATGCCTCGCCCCTAGCTCTCTTCAAAAACTTTAAAAGATCAGAGGTAACCCAAATTTTGTAATTGCAGCTTATTAAGATAGGCCCATCAACAGGCTTAGAAATTGAAATCAAGCATAAATTGTTTAAGTAAAACTCTGAATCTTTTGATCTTTATGTGTTCTTCACCATGAAATAACAGACAAGAAACTGTAAAGCTCTCCAATGAACTTTTGTTTATAGATATACAAGGGATAAAGCCATGACAAAGTTCATTGACTTAAAGATAATTTTTGATAAATTGATAATCTTTTTTTAACCATAATTCTTTTATTTTTCAGCGTCAACAAACGACCAACACAACCAGCACCCAGATGACGGGTATTGGTGTTTACATAAGTAACCTAGAAGACAAGCTGATCATTCCAGGCAAATATTTCTCTGCAGATGAACATTGGGCAATGGTGCTCAGAAATGTATGATCAAGTTTATCTTGTATTTTTATGTTTGAATGTTATTTAGGGGAAATTATTTCTTAGAGATCACTTTTTTATTCTCTCATCATCATCATCATCATCATCTCCATATTTATTTATTTATTTATTTATTTATTTATTTATTTATGCGGGCCGGGATTAATCCTCTACAGAGGGTAGGGTCTGCCTGACATGTCTCAATCTCCCACGCCAAGCTGACAGATCCTCAATGCCAAGTATTGCCAGGATTGCCTTGAAGCCAATGTCATCCTCTGGCCTCACATTGCAAATCCAGAGTCTTTCATGTAAGAGTCTTTCAGAAGATCAAGGTTGGCACCAGACACAAGAACTTTTGTTTTGCCCATGTTAACATCGAAGGCCCTTCTTCTTCATCTCCCCTCTCCATGCCTCAACTTTCTCTGACAGCTCCTTCAGTGACTCGGCAATGATGGCCAGGTCGTCAGCATATAGATTTTCCCAGGAGCAGCCTCTACGGCACTCTCTGGATAGGGCTTCCAGGACTAAATAGTAGTGGACTTAGTACTGAGCCCTGATGCACCCCCACCTTCACTGGGAACTCATCACTATAGCCGCCTCCGAAAACAGAGCTCTTTGCCACACATTTAGCGGTGTGGTACGCTTCTCTGCTGCCACCTCTCTTCCACACTTTGTAGCATCTCCTCTGAATTAAAAAGATAATGATTTGTATATGTTAAATTAATTTTTGAAAGTTGACTTTTTCTTTATATTTCTTTGTTTAGTGATTGTTCTTTACCCAAGCTTAATGGTCTAGTTTGGGGCGCAACCAATTTTGTTTGCCATATTTCATTTACCTCTTTCTAATGACAACTTTTTGCTCTTTCAATTACAAAAAAAAATCAAGATCTAATCTGAGTACCAAAAACGAATAATCTAACCCAAACCAATCTATTACTAAATTTCAGTAATCCCAACGGCACTGCTCTCGGGTGTCCGTCCTGGTAGTGGTAGTAGAATTCTTTTAGGCTTACTTTTAAAAAATGTTTTTTGCTTTCTTCAATCCGAACAGCATCTACCACCATCAACATATTTTCAGAATGTTCTTTGTTATCTAGACTGTAAGGGTGATAGGTATGTTAGTTGTTGATAAATTAAGAAATCATGTCATCTCAAATGTTTTTTTCAGATTGTCCTGCTGAAAAAGAAGAGTGTGTTACCCAAACAAATATGCTTCCCTCTCTGTCAGTTTTGAATCCGTCCATTCCAGAGTTTACCCCTAAAAAGATAAGCTGCCAAGCAGCTGATGAAAATAACAGTGAAGGCCTTAATCCCAACTCTGCAGAGTTCATCCCTTCTTTTGTATCTTCTGAACCTGATCAGCCCTTCGAGCTTTCAGAAAGAAATTTCAGGCAAAGTAAAGCAATAAAAATAAAACCTGTCAATGGCAGAGAGCATGTCGACAACATAGAGCATGTCAACAGTTCCATGAGTGTCAAACCCGTTATGGGAGCTATGGAAACTCTATTAGAGATCCAATCTAAACAACTTATGTCAAGGAATTCCACCCACGACAGTCCAGCTATTGAGAGGTCAGAAAGGTCATCACAGACAAGTATTGAAGGTAGCCACTTAGATCGCCTGTGTGCTAATTGTTTGCAAAAGTTGAGTGTCTCCACTACAGACCCCAGTGGATCGTCATCCTTCTTCCTCAAATCTAAGGTAACCTTAATCTTATCCACATCTGGGCAGAAGGAAGAAAGTAGAAGTAGAGAAGTCACAATTTAATGATCGCATTTATATAGCTCTTTCCTTTTGAAGTAAGCTCAAAGCGCTTTACAATTATTATCACCAGACAGGCCCATTGTAAATTCTCAGCCTCCAGGGAAGTATACAAATGGTCTCCTCTAAAGGGCCTCACTCACAATCTTACATAGACATTGACTACAGACATGGGTATGAAGCCGAAGCCCTGACACAGCACATAGCCGAAGCCTTCATCTCAAAACATCACACAAAGCCGAAGCTGGCTCTAAAAAATAACATGAAGCCGAAGCCCTCGGTTTTAGAAAACTCTTTAATAAGGTTAAATAATCCTATTTCAGTAAAACAAAGTGTTGTATACCTTGTAAACAGTGTCTAGTTAACCTATTAACACTTTTGAATGGATTTGGAGTAAGAAAACACCCTTTTTAATGAAAAAATATTCCAAGATTTTGGGAAATATCACGAAACCAAAGCCTTGGCTTCTAAACTGTGGCTTCGCGAAGCGGACTTCGTACCCATGTCTGGTTACTCAATCTTTTCAAATTATAGTAAACAAACAAATTAAGCAGCAAAAACCTCTGACCAATCAAATGCAATCCTAAAGTCAAGCAAGGCTAAGGACGTCACATCAGTTAGGATATTAAGTTCTAGGTGAAATATTCTAACTTCAAGAGTCACCAGCCAGTTTGACTTATATGCGTCCGCCCCTATGGGGTATGCCCCCCCTCATTTGAAATCCAAAATGCTTTTGATTTGCACCATTTATGAATAACTTTCAAAATGTCGACAAGACAAGAGTGCCCCCCTTTTTTTAAAATCCTGACTATGCACCTGAAGTTGGATTAAGCAGAATCTTCTTTTCAAAGGATAAATTGATGATTGTTTATTAACTCTTGGCTGATTTAATAGGTGCATAAAGAGTGCCTCTAACAAGGCCTTCAAATACTTTGCAAATTACAGAGAAGTAGAAGTCAGCCACTTAACAAGCACAACTGCAGATTGTTTTCATTGTGGATGACGGGTAGTCTAGGAGCTCGCGGGAAATTTCAGGGAAACGAGATAAAAAGGGAAAGTTAACCCGAAAAATTTCATGCAAGCAGGCAGCTTTCCCCACTGGGCCCTAAATAAGGGCTGCCAGTGTTTTGAAGAAACACAAAACTTTTCACATTTCTTGCAGATTTCCTTCAGAAACTCAAATTGTCAGTGATTCCAGTTTAAAAAACATGAAATTTGGAAAATCACAGAATAACAAATTCAGAAAAAGTCAATTATCTTAATTTGATTTTGATAAGTTTGTGCTAATTTCTAAATTCTAGAGCTACATTGTCCCTTTAATTTGAGATCAACTTTTTAAAAATTAGTTAATATTTGAACAAGATATGTCAAATTTAATACACCTACACTAAAAGTCTGATGATTTTCGGAAATCCTTGAGATTTGTGTTCATGAAATTTGAAATCTTTCGATTTCCCTAAACTTATGACACTAGAATACATAAAAACATATCCCCCTTTCATTTGAAACCAACTTCATCAAAATCAGTTGACATTTGACCAAGAATTTGCAATGTTAGTAAACCTACCACTAAAAATCTGTTGATTTTCGAAAATCAATGAGAATCTGTTTTTATTTTTATGAGATTTGAAGACTGCAATTTTTCCTTTTCCATAAATTTTTGACTCTAGCATATAAAGACATATATCCCCTTTCATTTTAAACCAACTTTATCAAAAGCGGTTGGCATTTGACCAAGAATTCGCCATGCTAGTACACCTACCACTAAAAATCTGTTGATTTTTGCAAATCATCTAGAATCTGTTTTTGGGAGATTTGAAGACAATCTTTTGTTTTTACATAGATTTATGACACGACAACATAAAGACATATCCCCCCTTTTGTTTAAAACCAATTTTATCAAAATCATTTGAAATTTGATAAAAAATGTGCCATGATAGTACACCTACCACTAAAATTCTGTTGATTTTCGAAAATCGTCTGAATGTTTTTATGAGATTTGAAGACTGCAATCTTTTGTTTTACATAGATTTATGACACGACAACATTAAGACATATCCCCCCCTTTTGTTTGAAACCAATTTTATCAAAAACAGTTGAAATTTGATCCATAATTTGTCAAGCCCCAAGACTAGCCTAGTATGCAATTTTATATCCTTTATGTCCTTATAAGTACTCCAGAT
>JAUUEB010472098.1:0-11557 GCA_032362205.1 Clione limacina | reverse complement strand
ACCACCTCAAGCCACTGCAGAATCTGCAAGTTTGTCAGAAAAAGCTATGGACAATTTTAAATCCAAATATGGTGAAAGGTATACCACACTGATGTGGAGGCCAGGGAAGACATCACAGACAGTAAAAAAAAGTACAGGCAAAGCAGTGGGACTGGTAGTAATGCCACTGTTTTGTTTGCATGTAGGAAAACAATAGGAACAGAGATTGTTTGGTAGGTTAAGAAATAAATATGGTTTTAATTATACTTAAACACATGTTTTATTTGGTTACACTGAGGTTTATTTTAATGATTTTTTGTTTTCCAAAATAATGCGCGCCGCATCCCAAAAGCTAGCTCCATTTCATATTTGGCTAACTCAGAAAAAAGTAAATCTACAGGCATGCCAAAAATTAATTAAGATTATTATAAGAGTTTACAAAACGGGTCTATAGTCCTATTAATTTCTGTTAACTAATCGAATCATACTTTTAAACACTCTTGTTCAATTATTTAATCCTGAAATATGGTGGTTGACCCACAAACACTTCACCTTATGACATACAGTTTCAATTCAAAATTAATTTATTTGTCTTCACCTTGTTTCTTATTGATCAATAATAGTAAGTGTTTAACTAGTAATTTCTTTATAAAAATATGTTTCATACGTTTCAGCCTGACAGGTTCACTTCTTTTGAATAATAGCTTTGACTTATAAGGGACATAACCAAATATATACCATATCCTTGACATTGCAGCGTTTTCAGCATTTATGTTCTGGTGTAAAGCTTAACGCAATACAGCATTTAAAATACTTTATATAACCAACTTTTTTTCAACCTGATCCTCATCGGTCTTATGGTATAAGAGATAGAAAGAAAGCATTAGAATCAAATGAATCCTGCTCAAAGCAATTTTCACTTTTTAATAAATTGGGTCAAGTCAAGTGTGAGATTTCCCTTCTCTAAAATACGTCATGTTGTAGTGAAATCAGATTATCTCCCTTTTCATGTGGAGCTTGAATTCAAGATAAGGGACTGGCTTGCTTCAGTTCAGTGGCTGTGAAAAATTCAGTGGTCCTCAAGTAGCTTCTTAACGATCGCTCAACACGTAGAGGGCATGTTTTAACAACCCTCATCGGATCACATCCAGTCAAGCTATGCTCTGACATTGGATTAAGACCTGTTTTACACAATCAAGAAACGTATCACATTGTTAGGAAAAAAGGTATTATGTCTAAGATAAGCTGTCTGCAACTGCATTTCATTCATTAGATGTCTGAGGATTAAACAGAAGAAGTCCAAAGATCATTTATTTAAAAAACTCAAATTTAGACCCAAAATAGGTGAAAAGAAGTAGGACTATAAGCAAAGTGGTGTTGTTGTAAGTGGGACAAATAAAGGAGTTATAACATAGAATAAATATTGTTACAGGGAAAAAGCAGTCATATTAAAGGTTGGACTATAAGCAAACACTTCTGTACTAACTTTTCTTAGTGGGGCACCATCCCATCTTAAACCTTGCATTGTACTCTGGGCATCAGTCTGACTATACTGGAGTTTCTCATAGTCTTCATCTGAAATAAATGAAAGTTGTCACTTTTTTTTAGACGGAATGGTAAAAACTTAAAAAATAAGAGTTGATATTAAATTTATGGTACAAAATGTCTGCTTGACATGTTTTATGTTTCATTTTTTCCCTCCTTCCTCTATGATTGAAACCTGAGAATCCTGGGTTGAAGAGTGAAGTGAGTCTTTTTTTTCATATGCAGTGAGTCTTTTAAACTTGCTGTCTTGACTTTGCCCAGGACAGCTATTCTACAAGTTCTAGAAAATACCATGCATCATAGCCACTCAATCACAATAACAAAAACCATGCCCGTTTTGCTTGTCACAAGCGCCAGATACTCTTATTCTAGCAAAAAATTCTGTATTCAGGTTATGTATTGTGTTAGGTTAAAATCATCTGCAATTACCAGACATTGTTTTGCCTGTGTAATGCATGGGTGCCAGTGTTGTGTTCTCATCCTCAGAAATGATGCTAATTGCATTAATTGTTTGCAAAAATTTCATAATCCCCTTTGCAATAATGAGCATAATTATTCTCCTAATATACAACTACAATCTAACAAACTCTGATGGCAAAGAAAACTTTAAAATGAAATCTGAAAGAAAAATAGGAAAAAATATAACCCTTACCTTTTAAAGCGTGGAGCCAACAATTTGTAAGCATGTGTTCAATTCTTGCATAACTTTCAGCATGAATTTCATCTCTTTCCTGAGAGAAAAAAAGAAAGAATATTTTGTTTTATGTTCAGAAGAAAATAAATATGTATAACTACAGATGGGGAAGAAAATCCAACCCCTCAGTGTACAAAACCAAACAAATTTGACCTATATCTGCTCATGGGTCACAGTTTGTAGTTTATGGTAGTTATGACATTTTCTGACCTGGATTACCACAAACAAAGAAGTTCTCATAACCTTTGATATTCTGATCTAGTGTACAGCAACCTCACAACAAGGTCATTGACACCACAAGCAAATGTCACAGAATCTGTCAGGTATCTCCACAATCTTAAACAAGCATTAGATAAGACTAAAAACAAATGATATTCCTACATGCTATATTGTTAATTATAACATAAATTCTGGACCATACCTTGAGAACTGAATGAAGTCTGAAAACAGTTCCAGGATCTGAGGCTTCCTTTGTGAATGCAATTTTCATGTCGTCTGTGAAACACAGATACTGTCTGGTTTGCATATGCCGCAGTCTCACCTGTTGTTCCCATAACAAAATGTCACCTGAAGTAATATACATAAGTTAAGATAAGATTAAATTCAAACATCCCAATATAATGTGCATACATTTACTTATTATACAATTGAATAATGTAATTTTTTCGGAAATATCAAAGGTGAAACCTACTTCTGAAACAGAAAAGTTGCTTTTTCAAGAACTCAAGAAAGTTGAAACTTAGACATTTCATTCTTAACACAGGATGATAAGTCTGTGTCTTCAGCATACAACTATATTAAGACAGGAAAAGATACTTAATTCTTTGAACATAGATTTCCTGAGGCACATCTCTCGATAACCAAGAAACAGAGATGAAGTTATCTTACAGACACTTCATTATGCAATTTTTCTGAAAACCTCTCTGCAGAGCTATGATTCTGCTGTGAAGCTAGATCACACTGGTTTCCTTGGGTCAAACTGTTGTCAACAGCATAAGAAAGCAGAACAAACAATGTAAACCATAGTCAGGCATAAAGTGCTTCCATCCTCCCTTTAATTTAATTAAAACCCCTTTATATCAGTAGCAATTAATATAATTTATATTTTGGAACTTACATTAGTGTTTGTACAATATTTTGTCTAATCATCAAATAATGAAAAACAATCCATTGCTTGAGTAAAAGAAAACAAACATTAAATTCAAAACATAGAGTTTGATTATCAATCCTTTTATACAAAAAACATTGATCTCATGGTACCAGTGATGATGGAAACTCTAGTCTAGTGGTTGACCATTGTACTTGACCATGTCCACCTAGCAATAAAAAGGAAGAAGAAAATCATCTTTGTACCCTTATGTGGCCTGCATTTTTGCCCCAACAACAAATTGTACAGATAATTATTATGAAAACTATATTGCCTTGCTTTGGCACACCTCAACAATAATGGAAACAGTGGATATCTAACCTCTAATGCCTATCATTGAATCTGCGATCATGTCTTAATACAGAAATTTCAGAAAGTTAATATCACTAAATGCCTTTAATGCACATTGACACATATAATAATATGTATATTATGAAAACAGATCATAAAATTTGTAGTATAAATTATAGAAGACAATGAACAGATGTGTCAATTATGAATAATAATACTTACCATCTATAACACTTTGCTCAGCCTCTATCTGCCAGTAGGTAATACCAGAAGTGGGCGGCGACAAAGATTTTGGACGATGCTGATCTACAGCTCTGATTCTAAAATGCACTGAGTTAAAAGAAATGGGGAAAAAGTTTTTGATGAAAAAAAACTTGTAAAAGTCAAGATATACAAATAAATAAATTACTACTAAAACTGGTTGCAACTGAAAAACTAGAAATTACCAGTGTTCATTAACCACCTAACCATACTTACATTCTGACAAAAGCAGTTAATTGTTTACATCTAACAATGTATTAATGTAGCAGCATGCAAAGAGGTCAGCGTGCCTAAATCAAACAACCTATTGTTCAATTCTTGCAAAGTAACCTGCGTAAATTCCCCTTCTCCACTATTTTTGAAGGTGACATTTACAATAAAAAAAAGTCCTCGCAAATATTACTGTAGAGAGAGTTTGACACATCATTAATACCCTATGATCATATTGCAAATGAGACAGGTGATATGTACTCAATTTATAATTAGACAATATTGCCTGTGATACTTACCATCCTCTGTGATAGATTCATCAAATAAACCTTCAGCAACCAGATATGCTTCTAACTCTTTATGGAATAATCGAACTGCACCGCCTGCCTGTTGAGGTAAATGAGAATAATTTAATTATCATGACTACATTGTACTGACTTCAAACACGGTATCGTTTAAATAAGGTAAAGTTGACACTTCATTTCAAAATGTGCCATATTTCCAAATCCATCTTTAATAATTAGTTCACATAGCATTGTTGCTACAAAAACAGAGATGACTGTAGTTTATTAGAATTCAACCTATCCTCTAGACAAACATCTAGATAGAATATAAACAATGCAGAACAAGCCTACCCTTTAAGTGGCTACCGTCAGAAAACCATATAATATCATTTGTTCAAGTGTTCTTATCTTAGTGACCTTAGATGGCTAAGAAATCAGATTCTACCCCCCACAGGCAAATTAACACAACACGCTATACGGTACTGTGTTTATTTTATTTTACCTTTATCAAAAGGCCATTGTAAGAGTGGCAGCAATGCCAAAATGTCACCCTTTTCAAATAAAGTTGATTGAATTGAATTGTACTTTATCATCACTAAAACTGAAAAAGACCTGCACTAACTACTACATGGCACATGGTCAAAGGGTGAGAGCCTATGCAACGCTGGATCAATAACAACAACAATTGTTAGACAAAAAATATGTACACAATGTTGCTAGAGGCCAGCTGTGCTTTAATGAAGATTGGTAATATTTTAAGACAACTTTATTTTTAAAAGCAAGAGCTGCAATTGTTCAAGTCAGACCACTGAAGCATGCATGTTTCATGTCAATCCCTTACATACAGGATGACAAAATCCTTACCCTGACATAGACTCTGTCATGATCATTCTTGATTCTATAACTTCCAATCAGAGTAAAACTTGACCTCTCAACACCAAGATTCAACTCACACCTAAGGGGAAAAATACAAAGAATGTTGTATAACATAAACATAAAATCTTCTATTTGGTAAAGGTTGGAAACAAACAAGGTCAAATTATATATAGCTTAATTTTTTTAAGCTGTTACTTCATCCTCAGAAACTGTAATAATAAGAGAATACGTACGTATATTTTTTTAACATATGACTTGTAAATTGTATTTCTATACAACTTATAAGTCATATGATCAAAATATATACGCAATTACAAACACATCATCACTATGCTCACTCACTGACTCTCCAGACACTGAATTTTGAATAGTAATAATGATGGCATTGATATTGTGTTTTCCCTCAGTGAGGCCAAGCTCAAACATGTTACCTCGACAATCGCACAGTACCACACTAGCAACCACAATATCAACATTTTTTCCAGATAAACTCTGCATATTGTAAGCATAAATAAACTATATGACATGAACTGGACATAAATAATGATGAATTATAAAATAAAGCCAGTTTGCAATTTATCAATTAGGTAAAATTAATAATAACAGTATCCAGAGCATTGCTTAAAAGGATCAACTATGTGCATGAAAGAGATGAATAAATACATAGAGATCATACTAATAAAAACACATATTATACTTATTTTAACTTTCACAAAACACCATTAACAGTCTCATCCATTAATTAACATGTCACAGTTTAAAATTAATTTTCTATTATGACAACAATGACAGGTTGTCACCAGATGATTGACAGGGAAATCCTGTCAAAACGAGAAAAAACTTGAATAAAGGGATCAAGTAGGAGTTTCCCATCATTTAGAAAAATATCACCAAATCAATTTAATACAAACAAAACCAGGTAAAACTATAACACATTACAGTTACAATGCATAAAAAGTATAAATAACATTTTGAGTTAGGCCATGTGGTGGAGTCGCAGGGGTTTGCCATACCAATGAAACAGTAAAAATGTGGTAATTTAAGACTCACTGTGGACCCCCATGCCTGAATCTCCACCCGGGGTCCATCTAAGCAAATTTACACAACTTTGAACTATAAGAGAAAGAGTGGATTGGGATGTGCAAAAGAAAAAGTCTATGAAATATGAGTTATAATAAAGCGTGAAGAGATGTGTTTTGAGTTGCTCCTAAAGTATGAGAGTGTCATCAATTTTCAGATTTTCTGGTTGACTGTTCCACACGTCAGCAGCTGCATAGTCAAATGCTAGCTTTGATTTCTGATTGATGAGCAAAGAATCCTTGTTTGAGATTAAACTATTAGGAGATGATATGAATATGATGGAACGCTAGGATATTTCAAAACAGCAATTTTGTAATGAATTTGTGCACTAACTGGTAGCCAATGAAGCCCTTTAAAAAACAAAATGTTCTGCAATTTGTCTAGCTTTAGTCCGGGAATGCAATACATTGTAATACAAAGAATTACAGTAATGTAACTTGAAAGTACAAAAGAAACAACAAACTTTTTAGCAGGCAATTATTCTGAGTTTATAAAAAACAAACAAACGAAAGAAGATGAAGTTTAAAAAAGCAAGCCAGAACTAAGTGTGAAACAGCCTGAGCCTGAATAGTGGTCCATTCTGTTATTCTGACAGTGAAAGCAATTTTTTCTCTTTCTTGCGACGTAGGGAAAAAAGTAACACAGATCAATGAATTTTGGTGCACTTAAAGGGTAAATGAAAAGGTATGACCTGTCAGGAGACAGGCGTGACAACATATTTCAAATGAAAAAATAATACTACAATTATACCATTTCATAAAATTAGTTTCAAAACTGTCACAAGGAATAAAACAAATAAAATAGTTCCTACGCATTATACCCATTAACCGCTTTTTGAGATAATCTATAATGAAACTTACTTTCTGCAGATGGAACATAAATATATGAAAAAAATGAGACAAAAAAACAAGAAATAACAATTTTGCCTAAATAGAAAAAAAGTAAGGAAATCGAGTTAGTTGTATGCAAGAGTAAAACTTATAACATATTGGTGGCGCAAAAAAATTAGAGATTTCAAGCTTGACAATCCCACAATGAAATGTTGTACACTTTCTTAATCCTGACCATTTCAATTGAATAATATGTGCACGATTGATAAATAATTGGTAATAATAAATATACACCTCATGAAATCAAACATGTGAAAGTTTCATAATCGTAACACAAAATACGCAGAAATTAGATTATATGGTTAATATCCAATCTAGTAGCCTGACTAAGAGATCTGCCCTTCATTTTAAAACAAAATACAGCTGTATGCGTTTGTATCAGTAATACTCAGTTAAACTCAGTGAGATTTGGGTCACTGTTATCTCCCTCATATTTAGTTTCAAATAGAATGAAAGATTTCATTTGTTGAAAGTACTCACTGACCAGTTAAAAGATTTGTCGTTATTTGTTTATCCCTATGTCGTAGTAGACAAGAAAAGGCAAGTACTACCACTTGATAATATTATAATATTCATAAAAAAAGGTTTTGTTTGTCATTATCTGTCTATTCACTACCTCTTTATTAAGCATGCGACTTATGTCTGGTAACTGTAACTGTCACAGTTTTTAACAGATAATTTCTACCAGGCTGATATGAATTTTGCCAGGCAGGTCCGGCACTTAAAAACATGTCTGCTTATCAATATGAAATCATTAGCAATTGTGCATTACTTCATAGTCAGTGAAATCACTTATTTATCTCCATCATAAAGAGAGAAATCCCAAAGTTTCTTTTTTCATATTGACATTCATTCAAAATGTAGCATCAATGCTCTAAGATTATCAAACAGACAAATTGAATCTCTATTTTATTTGAAAATGCTTGACGTACAACATTTTTGCAGTTTTGTCTTTCCCTCAAAAATGATTATGGGTAAGATCAGCAACATTTTTAGGGAAAACCAAAGAGTATGAATTGCCGAATAAAAAGGCATAGTAAAAAGCTAAATTTACTTTTCATTATTTATATGATACTTACCCTGAACAAAAGAAATCAATCTGGTATTGTTCACTGGCATGGAAGTAATGTCCTGGTGACTTTACACTTTCAAAAATAATTTGATCATACAATTGCACCTGAATGAAAATATACAGACAAATTAGACTAAGAAAATTAAGATTCTTATCAAAACTGTTTGAAAATGCCAATGAGGCATATGTCATATTCTATTTTTCATACTTTTCTTAGAATAATTGTCCTGTTAGCCATAACAAGAAAGAGAAACTATATTTCTAGAATCTGGAAAATGCTTTAATTGACATTGAAAAAAAAACAATAGGAGACTGTTGGATTCATATTCCAATCAGAAATGTTACTTTTACAGTCGATTCTACTTGAACAAAGTCATTTTTAACAACAAAATAAATTATGATACATCATACTTTCCGCCATTAATAACAGCCACTTATTAGGAAGTAATCTTGCAGTCAACAAAAAATGACACGGAAATGTGATGTATTAAATTACTGAACAACCTGGCTTCTCTTTTTCAATGTGTTGTAGAATTCAAATTTTACAACTGTAACCTTCAATACCTAAAAATGTTTAAGGCTATTGTACATATAACATTGTGAGGCAAATAATTCAGTTCTAAGAGTCTGTTCGGTATTCTATGGCATGAGAATTGCTTTGAAAAACAGGAAATCCTTGTAACTTCAATACATATATATTACACAATTGAGTTTGTTCTTTTCATTGTTAAATCTGGCTAGATCTAAGAATTTTTCCTTCATTACATTACAAGCACATGAAAGTCTATGACAAAAGAAAAATTGTCATAGTCACAAATAAAACAGCAGATTGACAAATTAGTATAGTTCTAAGAGTACTTTGAAAATAAAAAATACTCACAACTTCTCCTTCTGATTTCACTTTATACCTGGGTAAAATTCTGAACTGTGCATTTTTGGAATTAAATTTTATGAGTGATACCTGAAAAAGAAAAATAGAAAAAAAAATTGTAACAAACAAAAAAACAAAATATGCAAACATGTTTGATTTTTCACTATTTATGCCCTCAAAACAAAGATGTTGCCATCATTTCTTAAAAGATAGAAACAGGAATGGAATTAAAACAGTCTATGAAATATCTGACTGACCTTGAAATATTATCTCTTAATTCTAGGCAAAACTCAAAATCTGAAAGCAGGCAAATTTAGCTAGTTCATAATAATAAAATATAACAAACCATGATAAAAAGTATCTTAGCTTGGCAATCAATGTACCAGAAAAATAAACATATACTCAAGGAATCATTCTTAAATTATTTAATCATACCATCACTGTTTCATGAGCCAAATAATTATATATAACACTTAATTTAAAAAAAAATGTCTAAAATCTATTTATGAGTCTTGGGAGAAAGTGTACAAGTTTTGAGCCATAATGCACATGGGGTTGTTAGCTATTGATATGCTTGCAAAGCTCACATTACCAGGTCTGAGGCATTGTTGCCTACATACTAGAGAGAAGGTCACCAGAAGAGTAAAAATCTGAAATCCTGACAAAACAAAAGTCCTATTCTTTGTTAATTAATAGTGGTCATATTTAGCAGACAAGTTGCATCAAAAGTGATTAAAAAAAGAATGTAGAGAAATTACTTATGCAAACATCAGTTTAAGCTGACTTCCTCCAAACAAAAAGCTGACTTCCTCCAGACAAAAAGCTGACATACTTCCAACAACAAAATTTCATAATCTGTTGTCTAAGGTCTATATTCTAAAAACGTTTTGACAGTTACCCTCATATTGTTTTTATCTTTCTTGCTTGTACTTGATGTGCTCATCTGCACAAACTTGCCAGTAAATGCATGCTTCAGCTTGATAAAGATGGAAGGAAAAGAGGAAAATATAAATTGATCTCAAATGAACATACACAGCTCTGATAACATTAGTTGTAAAGAAAAATCGAAATATTTTTCAACTTTTTGACAGTTAAGCTACTGTAGAGCTTCAAATACTTTAGAAAGGTAAAATGATTATTTCTTCTTCATAGAAAGTTTAATTTTAGACCTGTAAAAATAGATCTGTTTCCACTAACGTGGCCAAAAAAGGTAGGGATTGATTTTTTTACTTATATTGAAGGTTAGTCAGGTACAGGAAAAAACTTATGACGTTTTTTCTTCAAAAGCACATTTCAAGAAACGTTTTTGTTTTTATGTGTTATTGTTGTATTTATGCAGTTTCTGAACAGCAAAAAAATTATTTCCAAAAAGTTTTCAAAAAAAAAAAATTGCTAGGGTTGGGTCAATAGGTTTTATTGTTGTTGAACTCGTCTTTGGTATGTTTCCTTTTCACCATTATTTCTTAACCAAATTTGTTAAAGCAAACAAAAACTGTGCTTCCCAAAAATTATATTTGAGGTAGTAAGACTGTATTCGATATGGTCCAGTGTCAGACAAATGGTGTTGTGAAACCAATACTGTGCTAGTCTCCTAGTTGCCCCTTCCATAACTTTATTTTTTTTCACCATGGGGTTGTAAAAAAATGTTTTAAACAAAAATATTATTACCTCCCTAGTGGAATAGCATCTCCTATAAAAGTTTTGCCTAAATCTTCATTAAATGTTATCACAAATACACACATCATAAATGTCATCACTTTAACAAATCACAGCCAAAAAATTAATATGACTCAACCATTACTATGGATCAAAACAAAAGCTACAGAAACTTGAAATCATTCATATTCAATCTCAAAGCCACAATGAAAGTATAAGAGTCATGACATTACCTGTACTGTTTCTCCATATCTCACTTTTTTACCATGCTGCCTTGTTTGTTCTGCTATGTTATCTTTAATTTCTGCTTCTGCTGCATGCTGAAAATAAATAAGCAAGTCTGATATCTTAAATGTCTTTCTTGTGAAACCATATGAAAATTGATGGAATTATAAACATTCTATCAGTTATTACCATGAGCTATAATAATAATTTTTTTCTCTGAAGGGTTTTTATGTCCTGTGAGGCCTATTTTTCTGTAATGATTTTTAAAGTTTATAATTTTCACCCTTGAAAAAAGTATTAATCTGTTCATCCAAGAATAAATGTGTTTTGTTTGTTGAAGTAGTATAAGCATTATATTCAATGATCTTATGTTTTTAATTCAAATATCATGATGTAGATGATGTAGATATGAGAGACTATATAGGCCTTCTGGCCTTTGCTCGTCTCTTCCAGTTTTCTTACTTGCTGACTTATTG
>JAUUEB010472087.1:0-11559 GCA_032362205.1 Clione limacina | reverse complement strand
ATTACTGTTACAATTTTTGTTCCTACGAGGATTTTCATCAGCATAAGCCTGCTGCTTATGCGATCTATGGCTGTGACTATGATGATAAGTTGAAAGCATATTACTATTTGGTGAATGGAGATAACAATGTGTTGTCAAATATTGTGAGGAAGGCAGTATAGACTTATTTCGAATAGTTATATAGATATATAAAAATAATTCAACAGGGCTTTCCATGATTTAAAAAAACTGGTTTTGTGCATTTTCACCATCAAGATTATAATTGATCAAAAGAAAATTTTGCTCTAAACCTCTATTGTCAAAATGTCAAAATATCTTATCTATGTATTAAAATGAAGGGTTGAGCACCAAAAGTTATTATACGCAACTTTATTGAAATCCAATATCTCCAATAGTTAATGAAAATACACACAAAATGATACTTTCTTTCTTCATACCTTTACAAAATAAATAAAATTTATTGAGTAAAAGTAAACTTCTATTTTTCAACACATAATTTTGTGCAAAATATTTTTCTACTGAATCCACTTACAACAAATATGCTAATAACAAGTTTTGCAGCTCAACCCTTCAAATATTGTTTAGATGTGAAAGAACACATTCCCGTAGGATATGTCATTGAACCAACTTGACAAAGAGAAATGAAGTAGAGGCTGTAAAGATATGAGATTGCTCTGTTAATTAAGTGTACTTTGTTATTAGATTTTGATAACATAGAGTATAATAATTATACTGACAAAAACGTTGAGAATTTAATAATGCTAGTTTAATTAACCTTTTCCTCAAAGCTATTCTGCTGGGCAGATAAACCTGTAAAAAGGCCTGAGGGTATGGCTTCTTTTCTGATAGAATAGACCTGAAGTCCTCTCCATAGGTAAATGTAAACTGTTTGATATTGCTTTCTTTATCAGGCCTGTATTGAAGTATACTTGTCTTATGTCATAGCAATATATATAGCGCTTATATGACCTCTTTGAGTCGATAGCGCTGTAAAACCGTACATAAATAAATAGGATAGGTGCATTCTCATGTGTAGTCTACAGGTAACACAATCATTAATTGGATTAAGTTAATCGATTTGTTGTAGGTGAACATCCTTAGTGTCCAGTGGCTGAACACACTTTTGTCACTTCAGATGGACGTTCATATTGTATTCTGTGAAAAAAAAATCAAAAAAAGTACAGAATAAATGTGTTTTTGTTCCCTTTAAATATATGAATGAAAATGTGAAAACGTGTTAATTATTTGCTTGTCATCAAGTTGAAGGGCCCAGACTTATGTGACTGCTGGCTCATCAACATAACAATATATCATTGATGCTTATCACATTCATAATGAGAGTCCATTGATTTATTGCTCGATAAATGTGTGGTTGTGATATTATTTAATATATTACTTAGTTTATGCTTATATCTTCTTGTTTTTTATTCAAATCCACAGACATCTAAGATGACATCTGACGAGCCGAGTGTTCTAGAATATAAGGTAAGCCTGTGAAATTATTGGTGTTAGCCACTACTTTCCATACACCTATAAAATCTGCCCCGAACTTCTGAGATAATATTTCACAACGGTTTTAGATAGAGACATGTGGTTTTTGTGTATATATTTTTTTTAAAGTTTTGTTCCATATTTGGTTTAATGCTGTGCTATGACTACTCTTTCATAATCAAACTTGCTGATTAAGGCCTTTTACTATTATAGCTGTATAGCTATATCAACAAGGGACAATTATGAATACATTTTTGTTCTTAAGTTTATTGTGAAAAAAGTGGTCATAGCACAGCCTGAATCAAATATGGAACACAGCTAGAAACAACAACAAAACACAATACAAACAACTGAAGGGCTCTATCTATAAACGTCGTGACTGTGCCACCCAGGAGATGTTTCACAATGATAATGGGGGGGGGGGGGGGGATACTTAGTGCTTCGACAAATTTTATGACTTTGAAACTGAAATTTACTGAAAATTAATTATAAGTAATGTTAATGTTTGATATAAAAATGATATGAAAGAGCAATGTGTCTTTTTGTCGTGTCCTTTAATAACGTCGTTTTGACACTGACCTTCAAAATGACACCGAAATTAAAATCGACAATTGAAGTAGCTTTCTGCAGCACAAGATAACGAATACATGTATCGTATTGATGCTTTTCTAAATGTCAGTAGCTATTTGAGAGCAAACATTTTCTTTTTTTGCTATATTTTCATACTGGCAGTCTTTTTAATCAAGCTATTTCTAGGAAATTTCTCAATACTTCCAAGGTGGCACCGTATATTTGGAAATAAGAGGTGCTAATGAATACTTTTTTGGGAAAAAATCGTCGGTATCCGCAATGTCACACACCACCGACTATACTACAATACTGACTCCTACTATACTATTTCATTTGGTAAAAAAAAAATAAAAACCATTCATCCAAACATCTGTTTATTGACAAATAAACTTTAATGAAAGGCCGCTACCAAGTACTTTATGGGGGTTAATGCGTATACAGAAAATTAGACCATATGTATAGACAGAAGAGACTATTTAATTAGCTTTTGAAATGGAGCCGTTGTGTCTGACATGAGATAACACATCGATACCCAGTGACGCCTAGATTTGGTGTGGATTCTGATATTCAAAGTAATGTACTTTGTTACTAGTTTTAAATTAAACGCCTATATAAATATAATAAAGAAGACAACTATTTAATAGCAGCCACACCAGCCTAATTTTTCTTAAAGGAAAAGAAGATAGTTTAGTTTTCTTACTATGTGTAACATTTTTTGGGTAAATTCACGAGAAAGGTGTACCATGTATCAACTTACACGTTATTTTCTTTCAATGGTCTGTCTAGCCACTGTAGCGATATTTGAATAAAAACCAACAAGAGTTTCTTTGGAATTTAGATATGAAGATGAAGTTCCTATGCCAATTTAGAAATTTTGCAAATTCGTGTGCTTTTAAGTCAAAAGTGAGTCATATGAAATTCTTTTGGTTTGGCCTCGTTTATTATCCTGTGTTTCATTCTGAAATTTCTTGACCGTTGCTGAATTTGGTTATGATGCTTTTTCCTTACAATTCTATCAAATTTGTGGACCATTTTTCCCTGTGCCAAATTGCGTTTTGTGTTCCTTGCAAAGCTCAGCAGAAATGTTCAGTTGTTTTTAGGCATTAGTTTCATTGAATTTGGTTTTCTAAAAAAAATGAAACGTTTGCCACTTGTCAATGATATGTATTTAGAATCATGTCGTACTGATGTGAACAAACATGCTCAGAATTGTTAACTTATACATTAGAAAGAGCTCAGAAAACACCGGTTAAAATCGTCACAAAACACCGGTTAAAATCGTCACAAAACACCGGCTAAAATAGTCACAAAACACCGGTTAAAATCGTCACAAAACACCGATTAAAATCGTCACCAAACACCGGTTAAAATCGTCACAAAACACCGGTTAAAATCGTCTCAAAACACCGGTTAAAATCGTCACCAAACACCGGTTAAAATCGTCACAAAACACCGGTTAAAATCGTCACAAAACACCGGTTAAAATCGTCTCCAAACACCGGTTAAAATCGTCACCCTAGTCATTAAAATGTCCTAAAAGCAGAAAATGTTGTTTTGAGAAAATTGAACATGAAAATTCTGGTTTCTGTATCTCATCTCATTACATTATTTCTTGAAGAACTTTATTATTACTTTGATTGGTTCTACTGATTAAAAATGTTACTTATATCCTGTCTCTGTTCTTACGTATTTAGAAATTAGATGGGTTATTGTCAACAATCCTAGTCAACAGGCGCGTATCAAGGGGACATGGGGGAATGTCCCACCACATTTGAGTCCAATATGCTCTACATTCGTACCTTTTTAAACTCATTTTCAAATTTTCGGTCCCTTCGCGGATCTTTCCTTGATTCAAATCATTGCTGTACCCCTCTTTTCAAAATCCTTGCTACGCGCCTGCTAAACAATATCTAATGACACTTTTAACAGAGAGATCACGTTTAGTATTGTTGCTAGGTCTATGGCGTATAAGTATTTACCACTCTAATTGATAGATGCCCATCTTTAAAGAGAACTATTCTATAAAATAAAGTGTTGCATTAATATTCCATTCTATAATGACAGTTTGCATCGATAAAAGACATTTTGCAAAGAGAAAATAGATGGATCAAAATATGTACGACTGATTCTTATAAGTTGAGTTGATTAACTAAATATGTAGTTTGAAATCATGCAAGGCTCATAGCTCTGACAATTTTAACACCAGTTGCAATTATACAGAAATAATCAGATTCTGTCATCACCTTTTTCAGTTTTTCTGAGTATTTCCAGCCAATTTTTGTGTTCCACATTCCATGTTTGTCTGAAATAACATTTATTTGTTGAATTTAAAAAAAAAATGTGTATGTAATGATAGAAACAAGTCAATCAAATTCTGCCATTCTTATATAATTTCCTCAATCAATGCCCCTTTTCCAGTATACTGGTGGATGGTGATTCAGGACTGACTGTTATAAAAATGTCATTTTGTCAGATGTATTTTTGAATGTAAGGGTACCAATGAGTCTCTAAAAAAAAACCTGAGCATTTCGTTTTCCGACACTCGCTGTTTTCATCTGCAGACCTTCAACGATCCTATCCATGGCTTCATTCGTATGCAACCTGCTTGTGTTGCTATCATGGACACGGAGCAGTTCCAGCGTTTACGCTACATTAAACAGTTAGCCCTGTGCTACTT
Organism: Clione limacina; assembly: GCA_032362205.1. Classification (NCBI taxonomy): domain Eukaryota; kingdom Metazoa; phylum Mollusca; class Gastropoda; order Pteropoda; family Clionidae; genus Clione; species Clione limacina. Next base: position 6,821 of record JAUUEB010472087.1, on the reverse strand, counting down.
TGTTTACCCAGGAGCAAGACACGATAGATTTCAACATTCTCTAGGGTGAGTCATTTGAACATTTCATGATGCTAATATGTTTCTGATGAATTAAGTGAACACTCTTATAAGTCTAAAACTATCCAGCCTAAGTGTGTCTATACTAACAGCCATTTCCACACATTGGGTCAGATGAAAAAAGTTATGTTCAACTGAAGAGACGATTATAGGCCAGGAGGCCTTAACAGTCTCTCAATATCTACATCTACATCTACTTAATCAAATTCTTATTGTTTTAACTTAATTCGTTTTTGTTTTTATCTAGTATCTGAATGCTCTTCCATTTTATTAGTTTTGAAAAGGCACTCCCTTTTTGTTATTTTATATATTCTTTGTATTGTCTTTATCTTAAGGTCTGAGGGTATGGCTTCTTTTATGTTAGAATACAACTGAAGTCCTCTCCATAGGCAATAGTAAACTGTTGGATATGGCTATTTCGGCCTGTGATGAAGAAGTACTTGTCTGATGCCGTAGCAACAATATACATATAGCGCTTAAATGACCTTTTTGAGTCGATAGCGCTGTAAAACCTTACATAAATAAAAATTGTATTTTCTAGTCTGTAGACTACTTGAAATAGTTTTTTTCTTTTGGAAAATGGGGTGAATTGGAGAATATTGTCTTTGTTGCAGATTTTACCATTAGATAATAATTAAATGATAAATATGTTCGAATAAAAACAATAACTTATTTATGAATACTTTCCATTAAAATACTCTGTATTAATATAAGAAATTGTGGTATTAAAGAACTACTTATTACAATCTCATGGTCTTGAATTTTTTATACTCACTTTAGAACCTCTATCGACATTTCCAACTTCAAAGCCCTCTTTCTTTGTAGTATTTAACATTGCTTCTCTCTGCTCCTTGCTCATTTTCCACATATGTTTTGATGTTAAGCCCACAGCTTGATCTCCCCTCAACATTTTCATTTTATCAGCAGAGAATGACTTAAAAAAAGAAAAAACATAACAGGGTGATCTTTACAATTTGGTTTATGTATATATTAGCAAACAAAATTGACAATACAATTTAAGTATTAAAAAGCAAAATTTACAGCTGAGAAGCTCTATTTGGTTTTGAGGTGTACAGCAGGATATGTGGGACTCATGCAAGTTAATAGTTTGCATATTTTTACTCATTCGTGACGGGCAGAGTCAAAGAAACTGCCACCTGGCCCCTTTGGGTATGTTTGGACCATGTTATCATGTGAGAGTGTCCTGCCAATATAAATACATTGAAAAATAATTTGTAAAAAAAAATATAAACCTTATATACTTTGCATCCAAGTAGAATACTAACCTCAGAAAGTTTTTCTGCATCCATATTCTTGAGAGCTTTTGGATCTATGCTTGAAATGCGTTCTTTGTCCAGAGTCTTAAGTGCTTCCTTGGATGCACCACCTAAGGACAGAAAGCAAAGCAAATTGTGTTTGAATAAAGTATAATTAAGTTATCACCCTATCAAAGGTTGTAAATCAAATAAATAAAAGATCTCTTTAAATGGGACTGGATGATAATAATGTGTTTATTGATCTACAGTACTAAACATTTAAAAACAGTTTTGAATAAGGAGAAGATTCCTTGAAATAAGCATTGTGAAATCAGAGTAATGGAGGTGACTACTGGTGGTGGGAATAAAGTACAAAATAACAAGGAAGTCTTGAAACCACCATTTAATGTGAACAATACAAGGCAACTAATTGACAGTTTCGGGTGAAAACCCTTCTTCAAGACAAACATTTTTTTTTCTTAAATTACCAACAAAAACTCCAAGATCTTCAATCTCTTCTGATGAAAGCTTTGACCAATCAGATCCCATTTCTTTTTCAAGATTCTTGCCAAATTCAGTGAGTTGGTCTGAGCTTAGACAATCAATATCTTTAAGGTGTGATGCAGCTTGCCTTGAAATAAAGGAAGACAAAAAAAATAACTGATCAATGATGTTTTAAAAAAATGCAGAATTCTTTTGATTATGAAAATTAAGTATGTTTTTATAAAAGATTTAAAAAAAATGTATATTGGTGAGATAGTTTAAAAATCTGTAATCAATCAGCCAATAAACATTGGCATTGACACATGCAGAGCTGAAATGATTTTAAAGAAAGGAGCAACTCTATGTATATGTATTATTATTATCAGCCAGTGATGGAAATATTTCTTAATCTTATTTCTATCCACAGTGATGGATAGAATAGTTCCCATGGGAAACTCTGTGACTCTAGTAAATAAAGTAAAAACTAAAGACCATCAGCAAGAAAAGTTCATGAAAATCAGTTTGCTGCAAAACTCGGCTCTTATTTTGAATGTTCCCCAACTACTTTATTTGACTATTTTAATGAACTTTTAAAGATTATCTATCCTGAAAGAGTTTCGTACTTTACAAGAAAAATTACAGAGTAAAGCTGGATTTTTGTACAAAATTCATAAATAGTATGTATATGCTGTAGTGAAACACCAGCCAAAATATGTCTTGGTTCAAATTTAACATTGTCTTCATACATACTATTGTGCAAAAAAAATTTGACACTTTGTTCTGATATGAGAGTTTCCCATTAAAATTTGGTTTAGTTTTAATATCTTGACTGTACAGTATTTGAAAATTTGACATAAATTGCAGTAAACACATTGGGACTAAATTAAAAGACTTTTGAAAGACTGTTAATGCACCCAAAAACTCTGGTAAATTAATTGAACTCTTCTGCAAATTTATAAGAATATTCCAGCCACCTGGTATTAAAAATTACTTCTTTTATGAAAAGACTGGTAACAGCTCAACAAGTTGACCAGCTTTTAAAAGAGATCAAAGTAATAATGTGTTTTTGTGCCTATATTATAATACTCTTAAATGTTAAAAGCTGAGCGTTTTCTTATTTCTCAAAAGTAGTGTTGAAATCAGTATTGTATCAAAGAAAATTGACAGATTTTGTGTTACTTTCACTAAATACATTGCAAATGCTCTGATACCATCAACAATTATCTAAAACATTTGAAAAATAAATTTTCACTTCCTAGCAAATTCAAAAAAATGAAATTTGCCAAGCAAAACCTAGCTTAAAATACCGAATGTCATATCAAGCTGTTAATGACGATCATGAATCTACTATTAAAAAATTCTTATAAAGATCAACTTTTGTAGAGAGGGGGGTCTGATTGAGTATATAAATAATTGCTAGAAAAGCTGTTGTTGGGACATATGCAAATTTGAATAAAGTACAGATTGACAGAGCCAAACATCAATTACCTAATTGTTTTAGGATTCATCCCAGCAATCACATCTGATTCAATACCGCAAACCATTTTCCCCATAGAGGCCAAGTCATCGGGGTTCATCTCTCTTGCGTCTTTCATACCTTGTTCCTTTACAAACTTGTTCATAATTTCCTTTGTCTGAAAAAAAAAATACAATAATATTAAAACTGAGATAACAGTGAAGTGAGTTTTCTGTTGCTAAAAAAGTAAAGGTAAATATTGCACTATGAAAAACCCACAGTTTTGTTAGTTTTGTTGCACAACCTGTTAAAAGTAATAACTATCATCAATAGCTATGATCAAGTGGCTTTATGATTTATCAAAGAAAGTACAGCTGTAAGTATTAACTTAGGTGGACTAAATGACTCTGCATGTCTTAGATGCCACAGATAAACTTGTCCTATAATATGCATAAGAGTCATTCCTCAGAGGGTTTTCTGCTACAAACACTCAACTTTATTGACTCCAAGGTGCCAATTGGACTCTTAGACCATACAACAGTATTGTTGTAGGGAAAAAAGTTACCATCAAAAAGCATTAATATCTGTTAAAAGTATTAAAAATTAGAGAGAAAACATAAAACACTCCAAACATTTCTCTAATAAACTTTTCCATGTATTATTTTGAAAATTGTAACCATCAAAATAATTACGCCACAGTAATAACTGTCTGGTCAAGGGGACAACTAGCACAATGATACTCGCGGAAATTGTTCTCAACTTTTTGTTATATGTCAGGGATTTTAAATTCAGAATAAATTATCTAATTAACAAAAAACCATAACTGTTCTATTTTGGAAAGAGTATAAGTTAAAAAGAAACAACCAATAGCCTGAAATGGTTTATGCAACTTTACAGCCATAAAAAGAAACCTTTTATTTTCGTCCCAACTGACCACATTCTGGAAATTGGTCATTTCAAACTAATCAAGTAAAATAGTTTTGATAAAACATGCATCACATGAAATAAAATAAACATACCTTTTGATTGATAACAAATATGTTTAAATCAGTTAAGAACTGTTGGTTCTTTAGTGCTTTAAAGGTGTCCTTTTTTGTGTGAGATAACCATTTGAATTAATAGCTTCTTAAAATATTATTTCAATCATAACGCTGAGCCTATTGATTATGATACTTACTGTATTGGAATCAAGATCCATATGTCCTCGTCCTAGCTTAGCCATTGATTCTTTATCAAAGGGGATTTTGATTAAGTCTTCTTTGTCAAGACCACGGATAAGAGAACCAATGGTGTTTGGATCCCAGCTTGATGTGTCCTTTCCATATGTCTGGTATTATAAGAAAAAGGTGAATGAGATGAAGCAAATACATTTATATTAGTACGCTAAGTAAAGTAGAATCTTTTTTATCAGCGTATGTTGTGCTAATATGAAATTACAATAATGTGACAACTAAATATTAATTTGATCAATGTGGTTTATACTTTTGTCATACTTTAAAACCTGTTTCAATGAGTGTTTTTTTTTTATACGAAGGCAACAAAAGAAAATGTGCAGACAAGCAGAAAATGTCTTATCTTGTGGTGAAATGTCATATAATGGCAAGCCGATCAGAATGACAAAGAATAAAAATAAACATAATCAATTATAACATTTCCCAAGACATTTTATGTATCAAACAATGGTTAAAATAGATAAAAAATATATATTATTGTTTTATCAAATTTTTAATGATGTTACTTTCTCATCAAATGATATCATTAGAGAGAGCACATTTGAATGTACTTGTAAATATTCTACTATCATGTTCTTGTTGGTTTTCAGTTAAAACAACATGATTAACAATCTTACTCACCTCCTTCAGTTTCCTGCCAATTGCCTGCGACTGATCTTCGTCCCATTCAATATCTTGGAATTCTTCAGTACATTCTTTGAACTCTTCTTTAGGAATCCTTAGAATATCAGTATCATTCAAAAAGGAAAGATCGCCTTTCTTTTTCAAACTGCGACAATCTAATGAAACGTTACCACCACCTGTTGACAATGATCACAACTGTTAATCAAGTATTACTGAAGGAAAAGTGCTTATGTGCCAAGTTAACTTTGATTGAACATGACCAAGACTCAATATTGTGTTTTTTGTATGCTAATGCAAACAAAATACTTATTAAAGATTCACACTATCTGTCTCAAAAGAGTATAAGCTATTTGATTTTACCAATGGTGGCCCCAAGATAATTCATCCTCATTTATTCAATGTGAGAGTTTATATAGGTATTTATTCTAGCTTATTGATGCTAGCTTCTAGATATTTTTACTTAAAACAAAAACAACAAAAATACCCGTCACCCAAAGGCAAGCTGTTAGATATAGCTTCATTAGGCTTTTATTGTAGTATACATGTCTGATGCCAAGTATTTTCAATTGTCACTGCAGCAGTATAAATAACAGAGTACTTTCTAGATCCTGATAGCCTCTGAATGTACCAAATGATCAAAGACAACATTGTAAAGCATTGACTAAAGCAAAATCAGTTTTCTTGGTTTGCTCTTGACCAAGTTCACTTCATCTGATTGATAGCATGCAAAAAAACAAACAAACAAACAATAAAATCACAAAAAACAATAAATATTTTGCTTTACCTGCTTTGCGTCTAGCATCAAACAGACGACTACCAAAGGCCTTATGAGCACGTCTTTCCATTTCCTTCTCTTTATCTGGGATGTCAACCTCACTTTTTTCCTCAAGACGCTCAGACCGAGCTGTAGCTCTATCTTCAATGTCTCCCATCTGAGCCTCGAGATTATCAAGCTTTTCCTTGAAAAAACAAAAAATATAAAAGATTGAGAACCTTCAATTTAAAGAACTTTTAAGTAGCTTCACTACATTTAAAAAAAATCAAAATCTCCTTTTTAATCTTTGTATTATTCTTAAACCAACAATGCATGAGCATATTCAGGGTTGGTTGATGTGCTTATGAGCACAACAGAGCCAATTCGTTTTTCATAGTTAAATGGTTCAAGCCATCGACTAGTAGTACTATATCTCAATCTGCAAAATGTTAATCTGTGTTTGCCAAGTGTTTTAATCTAAACAAAACAAAAAATATTCTTACCAAAGAGAGTCCATCGGTAACTGCAGAAATGTCCTCATACATCAAGAGTGAACCCATAGCGTCCATACTTTCGGGATCGTTTATAATATTATCCATGCCACTGAAGTAGAAACATTCAAAATAGTGTATATCATTTATGAAGCTTTTATTTACTTGACACATGTTTGTTATCTACTTAAACAGTAAAACCTGTTTGCGATAAAGCATCATATATTAAAAACAACAATTTGACATACTAACCACTGGGAGCAATGACTCCTGAATAATAACTTTCTATATGTATTTATGTTTTTCTATCTTAACCTTATGCATAAAAATACATTGATTATATGGATGATGTTCAAGTTAGTCACATAAATAAGTAGTCCGGCACCCAGATCCCAAATCCATGCACCCCCCCAGTCGCATTTCTAGCCTATATAATATTGTTGTATGGGTCCCTAAGGGTCCGGTTTG